>JBCJKH010059977.1:0-10268 GCA_039877255.1 Loriculus beryllinus | reverse complement strand
ATGAATATTACTGTGAGGAGATTGTTTTCAGAAGAAAAATGCAAAAGAGAAGCCAAAATAAAGCCAAAAAGAAACAAGTTAATTTTTGTCATGCATTTATATGTAAATACCATCAGAAATTTGAGCTAAATCTACATGAAGACTTTCTCATTCAAGCCAAATTATATCCCAAGCCAAATTATATCCCAAGCAGACTGTTCCCAAACAATGCATGAGTCCTCAAGTGTTTTCATTTAAAAAAGAAAAAAAATGAGTTCATGTAGCAATTATCTAGGCACAAAGTGATGAGTAAAAGCTAGGGTTTATTTTCTCCATTGTTTGTTCAGACCATGCAAAAGTGTCTCTTGTTTAGATCACCACTAAAGTATGTTTTGGTCCAGAGTATTTGATTTAGCTCTGTATGTTTCTTAACTTTTTGTTAGTTTGATTTAAGAACAGTGTTACACAATGCAGGTTTTCACAGAGTTTATAATTTGGTTGTGAGGCATTTATGATGCAATAAATACCGGTTGTATTGTTGGATAGAGGATTTAACAATTGAAAACAGAAAAGTGATTGAAATGGATGGAACAAGTATAGCTAATAAAAGTAATATGTACAGCTACAGACTAGCACAGCTAAAGCTAAAGTCAATGCAATACATCCTTTGTGTTTAGCCAATAATGGGAGCTTGGTAGGAAAGCAACAAGCAGTATTTAATAATAGTGGATTTTGAGTGTTTAGTGGAAACTTGTTACGGCATCAGATAGGAAACACTGACCGAGTCATGTGTTGACAGTCAAGAAGCTGTCAACACAAACATGGTGTATGAAGCTCAGAAGCTACATGGGAGTTTGCTGATTGAGGAGAGAGTGAGCAGAGTCCCACCTCCTTCCTCATCTTGGTGGCCTATATGGAGGTGAGAGGGAAGAGGGACAGGGGTGTTTTCTCCTGTGCTTCTTCGGACTTGTCTATCAGTGCACTGAAACAGAATAACTAGAAGCAAGTGTTGTCAGTGCACTTGAGTCAAAGGACTCCCTGGTTAGATACCAGAGAGATGGGGAGTTTGGGGGATACATGCTTTGTTCCATGCCTAGGGTTGTCTAAGGACAAAATGGCTTTGGCTGTATCTGATATGGAGGGAGACAAGCTGGCTTCAGTCTCCTAGTCTGGATCCTAGCTGATCACATCAAGGTGGTGATCCTCAGCATGGCAGCTGGCCTCTCTAATGCTCTGGACCTCAAAGTCGTTTTCTATAAGCGCTGAGCTCCTGGCTGTTGTCCCACACAGCTAGTACTACTAGGGGCTGTGGGTGCAAGGAGCCCTCTGTGTGCCCTGGTCACAGCAGCAGTTGGATTGTACCAACATCTTAATATCCTGCTGCTCAGAAAAACCCAGTGTATTCTTCCAGGCAGTTCCAGCTGGCTCCTGAGAGAGCCTTTATAGGCACTGGTCCTCACCACCACTGACAGAGACAGCCCCAGGATGAGCATAAAGCTTGCCAAATACCTAATGGGGTGTCCACTGCCATCTCCTGGCCTGCAGACTACTGTACAACAAGTCAGTCCTGAGCTCCACAACTGTTAGTGAAATGTGGAGCTAACTTATCTCCCAGTCTAGGGCCAATGCCAGTAGAGGCTAGTGTAGTTCATTTTTGGCAAGGCTTCTAGAGTGGCTGGGATACTGTGAGCACTATGAGACAGAAAGTTACTTTCCTGTTTTCACTGCTTGGTTATACTGCCCCAAAGGTGAGATGGGAAAATGAGAGAGAGGACACCTGGACATCTGCCCTTCCATTATCTACTCTTGCATTAGATTATGAGGCTTGACATAACTGGGCTGCATCATCACATGAGGTGATGAGGGAAGGATGTGCTTAGTATATTGTTTCAGATAATTTTAAACCCCAAAACTCCAGTGGCAGAACATGCTGACACTGTGATTTCTCTGCATATCTCTGGGCAGGTTTGATGCACAATAGCTGACTGAGGTTCTGGCTGCACTGCTTCTCTCACAGTTGCTTTTGACTGAATCACCACTGACAACAGTCAGAAATGACCTAGGAAAAATATCCACACAGACACAGCCCAAGTGGGTTAGGAGCTATTATTGTAAGCTCCCCTGAGTTTTGTCTCCCCTCCCAAGCCCCATTCTCTTTGCATCCAAAGTCACACCAGGAGGATACCCTACCCTACCTTACTGTAGGATATCCCATCAAACACGGAGGTGATTTCAGCTGTAGATGACACATCCACCACAACTGGATGGGAAGACTGCAAAGAGTCATCCATCATTACAGGAAGCACATCATCAATTAAAACCTGTTCAAGCTGAGAAAGAGAATCGTTAGAATAGAAATGAATGCAGGACTATATGACTAACTTCACAAAATAAGGATCTTGAACTGCAACTTCTCTAGAGAGAGGTAGTAGGAAAATGGAATGAAATTTTTCCTCCCCTAAAGAAGGACTTGCAAACTTCTGCTTTATGTCTGAGCAGGGAGAGGTAAATTTTTTCCTTAACTAAGATAAATTGCCTTTTGAAAATCCTGCTTTCCCATGTGTCTCATAACACAAAACCCCACACGCTAGGCAAAAAAAAAGAATGGAATTGTATTACCAAATTCAGAAATGTGACAATATCTGTAAAGCGTTATGGGTTCCTCTTGCAAAACTGGAACTCAGGAGGAGGAGAAGGAGGGAAGAAGGATGCAGATTCCCCATCCCAAGGTTTATAATTTTTTTAAAGGAGTTATAATGATTAATTTTTTAAACAATGATGTTGCCTGCAGTCAGAATCCCTTTACTTCCTAATCAATATTGACTGAAAAAGACTAATTCTCTATTTAGTTTTCCTCGTCTGCTCACTAGGACGCTAACACTGAAATGGCTTTAGATCTTAAATGAGCATGGTATCTAGGTACAAAAATACATTTTACATTTTAGGCCCATTAATTACTTTTTTAATGTTGTTACCACAACAAATCCTCTATTTCAAAGTGTAAAAGAAGTGACCCAGGAATGATTTTATTCTCAGCCTCACATAACATGGATGAGAAGAGATATTTATGGAGTGCAGGGAGGAAAGCAGGGAAAGCACCGAATAAACAATGCCTGCTTCTAAAGTCACTAGGTGAAGGGGTGAGTAGATTTTGACAACAGGGTCAACCTCTGCAAACCTACCCTGCTTCCTTTCACTGGCATATGTTATATATTTTCTAATAACCAGAATCTCATTACACTTGTACAGCTGAGGGAAACATTGCATGCTATGTGCCATCGCATCTGTTTGGAAGGGGAGGAAGGAGAAAGCATGCCTCCCTTTATTCACATGCTGTTATCATTCCTCAGAGTATAATGCATATTTACAGCTACCCTTTTGTCTGCAACTCCCTTAAAGTGACTGGAGTTTGTTTTGCTGCGCAGCCAGTGCTGTGGGCCATTTTCTATCACTAGCTTTTTTTGCAGTGTGTGTAGTAGAGATTGTCTGAGCTGGGGCATTTGAAATGACACTTAAAGTGCTGCCAGCAGCTGAATAGGGGATCTGATATTTTCCTTAACAGCTCTGTTAAGTAAAACTGTGAAAGCAGGCCCAGGTTCCCAGCCCTTAGACAAGTCCCATAAAGAGACACTAGAGCCCAACTAGATAAATAAAAGATAAACTCCATCTTCCAGTGTTAGATCTTCCAACAACCTTGCAAAATTGCTGAAGTTCTGTCCAGGATCCACCAAGTATTACTTGCCATAATAATAACCAAACAATTGACCTAACTTTGTTAAAAAGAATGACTTTTCCATGCAGACTAATACTTTACAAAGTTTTGTTTGACTAGTCTCAGACTGTAACATAGATAGGTAGAAAAGCTTAAAATAACTTTTTTCTTTATGTTGCATTGTACTATGTTAGTTTTCTAAAGAAACACTTTAAGTCTTCACCATCCTTGTCTAATTTTTACTCCTTTCCAAAATGCTCCCCTCAGGCCTGCCAACCCTCCACAAGACAGAAATAATTACCATTTGCCAATCTGGTTCTGTAGCATTTACTCCCAGGAACTCGAAATAGCTGGCAAATCCTTCGTTTAACCACAAGTCATCCCACCAATCCATGGTCACAATATTTCCAAACCACTACAATTATAAACATTGTTTATGTTAGTGTTAGCTAAATGGTAAATGTACATTTTAGTATCTCACATCTCCACACATAACATTAATTTGTTCACTTTTCTTCTTGTTGCCAGATGAAAATTACCATAATTCTGAGGTTTAAGTAGGAATTTAACCTTCGCCTTGTGCTAAAACATCACTTGTATTATAAAATTGCATATTACTGGGGAGATTGCTAATGATTCATGAGCCAATGAAAAATTTTAGTTTCTTCCTCTTGATTTGATGATTTGTGCTTATAAGGACATGTTTTCAGGCAGCCTCTACAGTATATAGTTGTCCATATTTGTTTGCTCGAAAAAGACATCTGCACATGCAGATTAGTTCCTAAAAGACATTTCAGAGAGATTTTCATAAACTGGCCCACTGTCTGGACCTGGGCATCTAACTTCCAAAGAAGAATTCAGAGGCAGTAGGTAAAGCTGTAATGGGGAACTGTTTTAACATGAAATTTTGCAATCAAATTGTGAGCACACATAGAAAATCCTGAGATGGAGTTAAGAACAGCATTTGTAAGATTAAAATGTTGGGAGTACACTTTTGAAGCAAGGTAAAAATCAATCATAAAAATGTACCTGATGAACAAGCTCATGGGCTATCACAGCAGCTACTCTCTGTTTGTTGGAAGTTGCTGACTCATTGGGATCATACAGCAGGTTTGTTTCTCTGTATGTGATCAGCCCCCAGTTCTCCATAGCACCTGTCCCGAAATCTGGAATAGCTATTTTATCTACATTGAAAGAAAGAGAACATGATTACCACTGTATCCTTCATGCCACTTAGCTGGTCCTCTTTCTGTGTATTCATAGATTGTTTTGCTTATCGTCTGTGGTTCTGGCTTACCGCTGTGGATTGCAGTCTCTAACCTGCATTTAAGAAGCTGGGAACTGGCCTAGAGCAGCTGATAGCAAGGCTCCACTGAGATTAATAGAGCTAGCAGAAGTTGCACTACTGGGGATCTGTCCTGTGAGGTGATGGTATGCCACCTCCTGGGAGGATGCATATCATACATAATTTAATTTTGGCTCCAGAAATTAATAGTATTGTCTGGGGATGTGTTGTAAGCAGTAAACCTGAAACTATCCGCAGCATAATGAGTTATGTCGTTGTTTGTCACACTGTTGTATTTAAACTATTTATTGACATGTTAACTGAAGTAAATCCCCCATGTCGTGAACAACATCTGCTTCTATTCCTGGGGGTCAATACAGGTTTAAATTAGAATTGTAAGTTCAGTTGGCCTGGCATTTTCTTCTGCAAATAATGACCACATTATTTGGAGTTACAGAAAAAGTGCAGGTGGATTTAAAACTGAATAGAACAAACAACCTCACCCCACCCCAACAGAAGATAGGAATGTCTTATTTTAATTTAAACAATTTGATTACAGAATCAAAGCTGTTAGTCTGCCAAGGGCTTCACTGACAGTCAAAATGTGAATCACAAAGAGAATGCAATGCCAGAAGCCATAAATCAACATGAAACAGTATTTAAACAAATCATTATGCATAAACATATTTGATTCGTCAGGGTTGATCTATATGACTTCTTGTACAGAGAGAACAACATAATAAGTAAAGATCTGTTATCCAACAAATCGACATTCTGAGAGGAGCAGTATAAAATCTACAAGAGCATCTACCCTCTGATACTGCTGACCTGGGATTACCAGTCCACTCTGTAGGGGAGACAGGCCCCTATCCATACTCTGAAGAAAGTTTGAATATGAAGCATAGGTGAGATATAGTCTCAATTATTACTGGGTTATCAGTGTATGAAAGAACAGGTTTCCCTAATTCAGTTGTCATGCAAACAGGTATTTACAGTAAACTCAGATGATGTCTTTTGAGAGGAGAAAGTAAACATCTGTTGTTAAAGTAACAGAGGTTAGCCTAATAGTGCATACATGTACAGTGTGAACAGCCAGTAGGTTTGTATAGCATTGTTAATCATCTTTGAAGTTGTTTGTTTTTCCCCATTACATTGGCTTAACTTGGTTATAGTTAATATTTTTCCATCCTTTTAAGTTCCTGAAGCTCTTTGTTCCTAAGTTCCTGAATTACCTCTTTGGAGGTCTCAGGAGTGGTCATTTCCAAAACTCTATATTCTCTACTTTATTAGTTCAAACTGCACAAATCAGATCCAGAGTCCAAATAGCCAAGCTAGAGGGCACCCAACTACACTACTTTTTCTTTGCTTGTTTTGTAACCATGGGCAAAATTTGATTGTGTGCCCACTCTTACTTAGCCTTGTGTCTTTTATTTAGCCCAGCAGTAGAAACAAGAAGTCATATGCTGGACCATGCTCATTCTAAGAAGTGTATACACACCCACTTTGCACTAAGGTTAATAAACAGTATGACATTCTCTCTGGCAGTTTTCATCCTCACTTATCTCACTGCTGACTTTTGTCCAGAAGTTCCCATGGAAGTGGTACATATTTTTCTCAAACTTCTTCTGGCTCTATTTTAGCTCATGATGCTCCTTTGCTGATAACACCAATGCTTCCTTGATTTTCCACAAGACACTTGATAAGACACGCCAGGACTGGTGCTTCAGTTCAGCAAACTGAACTGTGAGAACTGGTAATAAAACTGTTACTGAGACCAGCCCTCATGACGTTTAAGAACATCTTGAACCACATGGTATGGTTTTAAAGCATCCTGACATCATAGCAGCAGCTAGCAACTAAATGCTTTTGTGCTATTTTCCACCAAAGCAGAGAGACCTTAAGGAGAGACACAACTGTTACAGTGAATTAACAAAATGAAAAAAAAGTAAGTATTAGTACTCACCTAGTTTTGGAAGAGAATAGCTCACATTAAAGTACTCTTCAAAGAAGTCGAATACAATTTTTGTTACATTTGCGGCATATTCTGCTGTGTGTATTTGCAGTGGCTGGACGTAAACTCTCAGCTATAAAGTACAGAGTGACAAGTCTTCAGTTAAAGGAAGTTAGAAGGTGGCAAGCGTTGAAAAGTCATTTAACATACATACCTATAACACTGCAGGGTTTCCTAAGAGACTGGACTGAATAATGAATTCTGTTCCATAGCACATTGATTCCATAAAGGTTTTCAAATATTGTATGTAAGGGAGACCAAGTCAACATAATCTGTGCACTCTTTCCACAGTATGCTTAAATTGTAAAATGGCAAAACCCATGTTCAGAAGCTCACAGAGGCCAAGCTTGGAGCAATGCCTTGGTGCATACTAGCCCCTCCTTCCCCAGGTCTGGCTTCCTCAAGATGGAAGCCTGCGTAAGCACAATTGAAGATAATCCACTTGTTCTGTGCAGTTTATTGGTCTGGAGTGATCCCATCAGATTGATTTTAGGAGCACAGCTATCCTGAGATCTGTCTGAAGTCCATAACACCTTATTTTCTTCAATTTCTGTCTACCTTTTCTACATACTTGAAGATCTTAGACCCTTTGAAGTTAGTGTGTTTACCAGATTTGTAAGTCTTCCTGCGCATGCTGGCCCATGCAGGTTGAGTGGCTGGTTGCCTGGGACCTCAGGCCATACAGCCACCAAATCACAGTTGTGGTACCTGCTGGGCTGCCGCACCTCTGGAAATACCAGACAAAAATCAACTCTCTGGCTTTCCTCCAACCAGGCAGATCCAGGAAAACTGGCAGTTTGGTAGCTTTGGCATGTTTGTGTGTGACGAGTGACCATTTCTCTGCTCCTTTTGCATATCTGAGCATTCTTTTTTTCCTGAACACAAAAAAATAGTGTGCTGAGTGCTGCCCTTTCCATCCCTGCAGTTTGGTGCCTGTACTGCTTTGGATATTGCTATCAAGAAGCAGGAAACCTCATGCCCTGGAGGACTAGAGTCCTTATGGCACCCATAAGGATGAGTAAGGCTACAGCTCGAAAAAGCTTTTTTGGGTGTTGCCTCCACATCATGAAGACAAAGTTCAACTTCAGAATTTATGGAGTCTTTTGGGGGTCTTTCGCTCAATCTCTTTATCCCAAAGCTCACAGAGGTCTCTGCCCCAGGGCAGAGCCATAGCACTGATGTGTCCACTGTCAGGAGCTATGAGGTGTTCTCTTCACTGTTCCCCACAATCTCCAGTGTGGAAAGTAAGAGATATTTATTTGGAGTGAAGTTTCTGGCTTTAGGAAAACGGGCGCATCTAATTTTGCAGCCTCCGTGGCTCTTATGAATGGGCCACATTCTTCTGGCTGTGTTGGTGTGGCTTGTTTACTCCTCAGTGCTGTCTTACAGCCAGGAGTTTAGGGTCCAAATGGAGCAAAGGAGCTGGCCTACTCTAGAAGCCCTCTTAGAGCCTGACAACACATTGATTTTGATACCATGAAATTACACTCTCTCCAGTGAGAGGGGAGGATGGGTAAGTGGTCAGAAATAAAGTTGGAATGAAAAAAGCAAAACCAAAAAAACCCTCATGAAATTCAATCGGGAATTCATTCCAAGCCCAGGGATTTCCCTCAGGGTCAGTTTGCAATTACAGTCTGCAATTTCCACTTCAGTAAGCTCTTTACCCAATTTAGCAGTCTTTGGTCCCCTAGCTGATCCGTGTTAATGGTTTCCAAAACCTTCAGCATGCACTAGAACTGACTTTGGGTTTCATTTGTATAATCTCCTCTGTGATTTTCCAAACCAGACATTTGGTACCTGACAGGTAATCAGCTCAGGAACATTGTTTCCAGCTGTAAGCTCATTTCCTACCACTGATTCCATTAATATCTTTGTTAGGGCAATGGCTTTCAGAGAGAATGGCAGAGTTTTTAAATAATTTACTGTGCCATGTGAGCTGTGTGCTTTTGCTGTTGTTTAGGAAAGCAATATATGGATCACATGGATTCTTTCTGTTGGATGAGGGATTTATAGCTAGCAATTTATACAGCAAACTGTGGAATGTTCTTTTCAGCAGTCTGTGAATCTAAATACCTCATTGCTCGGCTGGGCTTCAAAGTTTTTGGAAAGGAACACTTTGGTTAAGAGATGGACTTTCTAAATATCTGATTAAAAAACTCCAAAGGTAGCCTGGTTTTCCTGGAGAAAAGGTAATTTTTAGTTATGGAGGTTAAATGGCTCCCTTAATTAAGAACATTCTTACACATTTACTTTATATTGGTAAAGCTGAAGTCCATGGTAAGAGAAAGGAAAGGGTTATGATTTTAACCTCACTTAAAAACCCAAGTGTGGGCAACTCGAGTGCAGGCAAGCCCTCAGACATTGTTTAGTGAATAGCATTAATAAAATATGTGGTAACCAAGGCTTGCATTAGAAGATGTTTCTTTAGGCAACCTCTGTACTGACATGAACATTGCTGCTTCTACACACACTTTAATTACCACGTTTCAGTGAACACTCCCTTTTATTTAGAAAAGTTACAACCAGTCAGGAACATTGTGTCTTTACTGTTTTGCTTGGAGGGGAAAAAAAGTAAATATTGACCTCAGAGCCATATTCTAGAGCATGGTATGGATAAGCAGAGAATGCTAACTTTTGCATCTAGGAAATAAAGAGTTTCACATGCTTCCCCCACCATATTATATTGTGCAAATCTGCACAAATTCTGATTCTTAAATTAACTGTAGAGAATATCTATCAAGGCCAAATAATCACAGTCTCGTTTCTGATAGTGAATGGAACAGCCACACTGAAGAGCGTTTGGTTAGCAAAGTTGTGTGACTGGGTGGCTTAAAACATTTTCCTGTTTTACAAATTACTAAGCCAAAACCAGGGATCTAAGAATATTGCGTTGCTATCTCAAACCAGGCTCTGTTTGCTTGGCTAAGTGTAATTTAGCCTTAGCTATTTGTCAAGAAATAATATAAACATAGCACATGATGCTAACGAGGGTGTAGAGGAGGGAGGCCTCAGCACAGAGCTGTGCCAAGAAGTCTTTGCTAAGAACTGGATCAGCACTTTGGAGATTTGTACAAGGCAGATTTTCACATCAGTAGACAGCCTTAAGTAGGGAAGGATTTGTTTAGCTTTTTCAGATAGAGAAACTCAGGAAGAGCTTCCTTGCTAGGGGAACAGTGGTCTGGCTCGGGCTTTGCTCTAAATTATTTGTCCATCAGTGTCACTTGCCTCCAGAAGAGGAGGGAGGCCTCAGCACAGAGCTGTGCCAAGAAGTCTTTGCTAAG
>JBCJKH010059972.1:14956-39974 GCA_039877255.1 Loriculus beryllinus | reverse complement strand
TGCCAGTATCTCTTTCTCTGTTGGGGTATAGCTGGCCTCAGATCCTTTGTATCCCCGACTCCAAAAGCCGAGGGGTCAACCTCAAGTTTCCCCTTGGGCTTTCTGCCAGAGGCCCCAGGTAGGACCATTCTCCCCAGCTGCGAAATTAATTAAATTACATATAAAAAAGCCAATTTTTCCTCTTGCCTTTGGAGACTTGAAAGTATCCGGACACAGGTATAGGTACATAACCCACCATGTGAATTAAAACAAGTTTAAAAAATAATTGTCACTTTTCCCTCTTTTTCTCTGTCTTTTCTCTAATTTAAAGCATTTCACATAAATATTTCTTAGTGAGTGTAGGTTGACTTCAATACTGTAAGTACTTAATTTGTGGACTTCAAAGAACTTTACATGCTGACTTCTAGTATAAGTCCTACCTTTTATGAATAAACTATTAACATATCTCATCATTTGCTTTCCACTGAACCTTTAGGATTTGTACTTCTTTATCTTTTGTTATACAAACAGCTGGTTTTGAAAAGGAACAGGAGCTGATTTAGATTAATCTAATTAGTGACATTTTCATCAATTTCAGACTAATTTTAAAAGACTTCAAGAGCTCAGTTTCTCAGCTGCTTACTGTTACAGAAATTTCAGTGGAACTGTTCAAACTTTAGAGATCTGTGGCTATAACTATATGTATAATAACATTTACATGTCACAAAAGTCTCTTTTAAAATAGGACAGAGTTAAAAGGTCTTAGTAAAATGAGTAAAGAAAAATTTAATTTGCAAAATGTTATAAATTATAAAATATTAATCTCAACATTTATTTATTTTTACATTCCAACCTTGAATTGAATTACTTTGTTCTTCAGTATGTTTAAAGTTTATGTTAATTAAGAGAAAAAATCTTCACTGTAAATGAAACTTATGCAAAATGCTATAAGCAGTATTAAACACAACGTATTTCTTATAAGTAAGCATCAGTTAAAGTTGGGAAAATATATTTTGTATTGCTTTATTTTCATTTTTAGAGGCTTTGCTGTATATGTTTACATTAAACTTTCCACAATTCTGTAAATCAGGAGGTAACTCATTAATTAGTAATTGACTTGTTTCTACTTGTCCCTGAGTTTGCTATAGGACTGCTATATTCTTTTCATAGGATATTATACTCTTGAAAAAAGACTTGCATTTCCTGGGACTGTACAGAATAGTTTGTAGAAAACAGTAACTATACTACGTAGAGACAAACAAATACATACATACTTAGGAGACTGTAAATGTTAGTTATCTTCAGACTATTGTTGCATCTTGATGTGAATTTATATCTCTTGATTGAACATTTTCTGTGGACTGTTGTTATTTTTAGGAAGACTAAAAAATTGTAGCTAATTCAGGTTTACTTAAATCCTAATTTCTATTTTTAACTATGTAATGAAGCAAAAGTGTAAGAAAAATACTCAATAATAGGGTGACGACCTTTCTGAAGGGCTTAAAGGATAGGTTTACAAGTATTAGAACCATGGAACTATGGAATATCCTGAGCTAGAAAAGACCCATGAGGATTATCGAGCCCAACTCCTGGGTCCACACAGTAAAAAACTTTTTTGTAATAGCCAGTTTTGACTTCCCCAATGCAGCTTATAACCATTCTTTCATGTCCTATCACCAGGCACTAGAAATATCAGCACCTCCATCTCTGTCCCTCATCATGAGAAAGTTCTAGACAGCGATGAGGTCACCCTTAAGCTGAACAAAACCAGTATCCTCACCTACCTCTTGTAAATCATGCCCTCTACTCCTTTCTCCATTTTTATTGTCCATCTTTGGACACATGCTATTTTTATATCTTGCTTATATTGTGGAGCCTAAAACTCCAGCTGATGCAACACTGATACTGAGGTAAAATGAGACAGTCACTTCTTTTGACTGGTTAGTTATACTATGCTTAGTGTAACCCAGGATACGGTTGGCACTTTTGGCCACCAGGGCACATGGATGGCTTGTGTTGAATGTACCATCAGCTAAAGTTCCCAAATCTATTTCCGCAGTGCTGAACTCTACCCTGTTGTCCACATACATCCAGGAATCTGGATTACACTGTCCGAGTTGCAAAATCCAATGTTTGTCTTTGTTTTATGTGGTTATACTGTGAGGAAAAAGCTAATGCTGCAATTAAGGAGAAACCTGGGAGAAATATGTTTTCATCTACAGCTCATACAAAATTATTATTAGAAGCAATTAAAAGAAAACTCTTTGAGTTATTTCAAGAACATATTAATGGGAAAATATATTAGCCAGCTCATCTCTCCACTGAAATCAAAACAGAGAGGACTTTCACTATTTTGTCAGCCAGACAGCTTCCTCTCCTAAAGGAAAAATTACTAGCAGGTAAAAAAAAAGAGGTAATAACACAGGATAGATGGCTGCTTACCATGGGAAACCTTCAGAAAAGTTTAGAGGCATTCCTTGCATAATGCAATGGGCACTGTGTTGTGTACCAAACTGCCATTACTCTTGTAGGTTAGAAATTTGAGGCATGTTTTGGCTGTACTTAAACATCCTAATTCCTGGCAGCAGCTACTCTAGAAGGTATTTTATACTGTTCTTAAATGATATTTTTAAAGGAGCTAGTTAATGAAACAAGTAATGAAAAATAGTCTGAAATTTACTGTCAGTTACAAAAACCCCAAACTGAACCAATAGCAAAACCAAAACAACAAAAAATCACCCACAAGCAAGCAAGCAAGCAAACAAACAAACAAACAAAAACCACAGAAAACATGAGAAGCTGAGAAATTCCTTATGTTTTTGGCTAAAGCTCTTTCACTGTCCTTGTTAGGAAATGGCTACCAATTTAGACAAGACCTATGTTTCTTAATGTCTGTAAATGTGTCAGGGATTACCATTCAGAAGTACTTGTTTAGTATTTAAGGGCAATAGGGTCTATAGGTGCTTAACCCCAAATAAGCCTTCAAACTACAGTAGAAGCACTACAACAATAATAACAGAAGGAGGAACTACTTTTTACTAGGGGTTAACATCTTGCTACAAAATTTAAATCAGTGAAGAAAGTAAAAAAATACAGTTCCAGCTGCAGCAGTATGATATAGCTCTTGGTCACACATGTGTGGCTCCCACCACCATTGATCTCCAAGATGAGCTAAGCCAGATATAGGTGAAGACAGCAGATTATTGTTTGCACATAATTTAGAAAAAGCTCTTTCTAGAAAATAATTTAAGGTTTTAATAGAACTGAAAAAGAAATGTAAAGCATAATGCAAGGATTCGGAAGACCTGAAGACATCAAATATAACAGAAAAAAATCAATAGGACTTTATGTTACTTTTTTTATTATTATTAATTCCCATTTATTACAGACAAAAAGGGCTGTATTCTACAATTGTAAGATGAAAATCACAATTTTATTTTTTAAGCTGAGCATAAGTATTAACTCCATATGTAATTTTAGGAAAAGTTATACTCCTGAGAGAAGGATTTAACAGGCAGTAGAACTAGACATCAAAAAACACTGAAAAAAACCCTAGAGTATCCTGCAACCTCCCTCTTTTAGGAAGAAGGTGCGAGGGCTTCATGCACCCTTTTAAGATTTGTAAACACCTTGGTTTTGCTCTCTAAAATGTCCTTTTTTGGCAGTAGAGGTGGGAATACGTTCATTAGGAAGAGGTTAAGATGAGAGGTTGATGGCAATAGTACAATGTCTCACAAGCATTCTCCTGATCAGTACTATTCTCTATACAAAGGCATTTAAACACCTACTATCATGCTCTGGTGACTGTCCCAGACACTTGGTTACAGACCACTCATCCTTCATTTAAATTTTGCTATACTGCAAAAAAAACCCAACAAAACCAACAACAAAACAAAACCAAAAAACAAGCAACCAAAGGAACATGAGGGTCGTCAATTTCCTATTAATGTCTGCTCTGCTCATTCACAGGACTCAGAACTGTATTCCAGTACAGTATATCTATTCTACTATGCAGAGTTATGGCTGTGAAGTGAAACCCTCCACTGTCATCCTTACCATGCTGTGGTTCACTTCTTGGAGCCATTTCTGGAACATAAACTGTGTTCCTTTCGCATCACTCTACACATCTGCTCCTGTTCTGCTGTGCAGCTTGCTAATGAAGACATATCCAAATGCAGCTCAAAAGTCAGATTAAATATTTATTTGGAGAACTGGTTTAATTCCAGACTGTTAGGGAGGAAATTCCCTTAGAAATGGAAGGTGTGTGTTTGAGCTCCTCACAATGAGGCAGTGCTTAATCTGAATACCTTATAGAAGGAAAGCAGCATTTCTTCAAATGAATTCAGTGGAATTTCCTGGTGCCATACCCCTCCTTCCATGACAGACACAGCAAAACCACTGCCCTACTGGGACACATCAAAGGTCCACATCGCCCAACATCCTGTCCCAAATAGAAGCCCATAGCAAGTGCTTTGGGAAGAGTATAATTATAAGACTGAAGAATATTAGCTCTTCAGCCACTAGAAGCTATTTTATACCTTTGGTTGTTCTTACTGTCCTTTCCTGGACACTTTGAAGGTGTAGTGTTTTTAAGGAGAAAAAAAAAAAGTTAGCGTGCCATGAATTCAGATATACATATAGGGGTATTTTTATCATGTTTCTCATCCTAATAATTTCCTCTCTGTTTTTGACCACTACTATGCATGGGGTTCATATCATTTTTTTCAGACACTATTACTACTCCAAGATCTCTGATGAATCACTGTTAAAGCTACTTTGCTCTATAGGTAAAGTTAGGGTTTGGGGGCAGGAGTCCTCTGTACATCATTGCACACTCATGTACTTGACTTTCTTCTGCCATTTTGTCTGCAGCTGACTCAGGTAGTCCTTTAGCAGTTTCTCACAGAGGTTTCTTACTTTGAACATTTCACATTGCTGGAACGCTTTTTCACCTTACTTCTCATATAATTTCCCAAATTATAAATGAATATGCTGAAAAGGCTGAGTGCAAATCTCTGTTGGAAAATATGAATATTTATTCCTATACTTATTTTACAGGCTTTTATGCTTTTACTTCTCTGTGTAAGGACTTTCCATTTTATTCCTTGGAGAATTCAGCCTGGGTCAAATACCAGATAATGGTTTGGATCTTAACATTGGTTTAAGCCAAAAATGGTTTTTCAGTCCTCCATGAAGAAAGGGTTTGTTTTACTTCAGAGAGAAATACAGTTTATTTTGACATGTACTTTTCTACAACATTCAGATTCATTGGTAGTACAGTCCATTAGTACCTACCTTTCCTGTCAGTCTGTATCATTATCATCAGCAACATCTGCTACCAAACTGCATAGAGAGAGCTACAGATTTAATGAACAGGTGTTTATTTAATACTTAATTTATTTTAAGGGTGTTCCCTTATCAATTGATTTGCTTCCAGCAACACTGAGGTGCTCCAGGAATAAAACTATCAAGCACTTAATGACAATTCTGCCTATAATGGGTGAAAAAAGCTATGAAACAGGTTAAATTCACTTCTTGGCAGCACTGGATATAAAGGTTTTCCTAGCAAATGCACAAAACAAAGGTAACAAAAGTTATAGCTGCTAATAACAATAATGACCCTTTGTTGCACAGTCTCAACATAACTCAGTTGCTGTGAATGCCAGGGGAAATCTGAATTCTTTCAAGAGTGTAGAAGAACTACAGAAAGCCAAAATTATTATTATTGTTTTATTATTATTAGCCTTTGTGTAATACTCCTTTATGACTGACAGCAGAGAATATGTAAGACCATTAACCCACCTGTACAATTGGGTGAAACTTGCGGGCTAAACAACTCCAAAATAAAAAAAGAAAACATATAAATTGTCCACATAAAATTTTGAGGCAGGTAGTAGCTCCAGCCTCATCAAAATCCCCTGTGTTTATGCCACCTCCTACTTTTTGAGACAGAGTTTACTTCATAACTCTCTTGACCTGGTCAAACAACAATAATCTGCATTTCATGTAACACAATTACAATAAAACGGGCTTTTGCCAGCAGGATGATAAGAAAACTGCTTCTTTTTAGAACAGTGCATGTCTGTAGGAATGACATATGAAATAAGTGCAATATTATTTCTTCTTTCTCATATACTGGAAAGCATAAATCTACAGAATTAATCTAGAAGAGATCTCCACCTTGTATGGATCTGTGCATAATGCTGCAATCATGGTGATACAGAAAGATCCTGAATTAAAAGTTAGAAAAATAATCTTCTTATATTTAAATTTTCTTTGATGTGTAAAAGAATGGCCTTTTTTTTTTTTTTTTTGCTGGCAAAAGAAAAGACTGATAGGTCTCTATGTTGATGGCTGGAATAATGACAAGATATGAAGTTGCTACAGCTGATAGAATCTCATGGAATTCTTGAGTAACTTTTCAATTAAAGAATGCACATGAAGGTCTGTAGTTGAACATAACTGTAATAAACATCCATTCCAAAAATTCCTATTCTGTTCAGCATATGTCACAGAAAAATTTGCTTCATTAGTGAAGTACCTGAGAACATATTTGTAACAAAATGGAGGTAAGAAGAGCAGTCAGAAATATTTTTAAGGTGCCTGTTTTTCCATCTTCCTGTTTTTCTAACAGTATTTCATCAGGTTTTCCTTCCTTCCTATGCATTTCCTTCTAAAAGTTTTTTCAATGCCAGCTCAGAAAACTGACAGTAACTAGCTTTCTTGCAACAGAATTGTTGTTCGTAATTTGTAAAGTATTGACACAGAAAGACACAGGGAGAAAGAGAAGAGAAAGAGAAAAGAGCGAGAGAAGAGGAGCACAGAAAAGTGAATGGTAGTCTGCAAAAAAAGCAATCAATCTTCTCAAGCTAATGGAAAAAAAACCTGGCCGTGCAATAATGGTGATTCTTGTAGCCCATTTGTCGACATTTTAAAGTAAGACATAGTAAATATTAGTGAGCTAATTTAAATATAAACTGTAAATTGGGACTTGAAGCAGGGGAAAGGAGAATGACAGGCTGAGGATCGACTGGTGGTACTGACAGTTGGGATGAGAACAGGGAACTACCCAAGCCACATCAGTGCAGCCAATTCCAAAATGAAACTCCTGTCAACTTCACTTCGTCTCCACCACTGTCAGTGCTGCTCTCCCTCCATTACACAGTAACCTCCTATTTTGTCTCTTTTCTGATTGCTATCAGAGTTTATACCTCAGGGAATAATGCCACATTATTTTCCACTTTGCAGGTAATCACCTGTCTCTTTAAATCAACATCAGGTGACAGTGCAGAGCCTTCACACCAAAAACCTCTAACTTGGTGGAAACTAAGTGCATAATCAGGCTTTTTTTAGCAGCTGCTTTATGAGAGCAGCCTCACGTAAGATTTCTGTGTTCATCTATTTCTCTTGCCCTGGCACAGTTGTTATGTGTATGGAAGCCTGCTCCTCTGGCTTAATTTGCTTTACTAGGACACAAGTGTAATGAGACTTTTGCAGCAGTGCCATATTTCTGTAGGTTTTTCTTCCCCCTAGGATGTATAGGTAATTCAGGTTGTGAATATCAAAATCTTATTGTTGAACTTGTCTAATCAGGAAAAAAATCTCAGCCAACCAGTCAGCCAATCAGGACAGATGAAAACCATGTAATTGCATTTTAAAACTATTTACAGGGCTATTATTCCTTCTCAGAAGAAGTGAAGACCAGGAAGTTGAAATCTGACCATTTGGGAAATACAAAATGAAACTCTTTAGGTGTAGCTAGGTAATTAGCAGGCACACAGGAACCAGGTTCTGCTGGTTGGAGAGTGTTAGGCTTCATACACTGCCCCTGCCTGAGGCAACTTAGTGAGTCCTAGGAACTGATCACAACAATAAAAGTTCAGCCAAGAAGAAAAATATTTGTGCCAAGTAACAAATGAAGGGCAAAATTATTATTTTCTCCAGGCAGACAGTGGAACCTCCTCTAGAACTGTATTGCATGCCATTTTTTTCCATCTGATGTCACTGGTAGATTGGTATTTTGCATAGTAAGACCTTCTAGTCAACCCCCAGATAGGTAACAAAGGTGAAAAAATGTAATTTCTGCCTTTGTTTCCTTAGAAATAGCAGAGGTTCCTCTGGACAAAGAAAAAGAAGGAGAAAGAAGAGAGACCATGAAGCAGGATGAATTATTAAGAGCAGGTTCAGAAATTGCTGTGATGAGGTGCACCTATCCTGTTTTCAGCTAAAGAGTATTTGACGTGTCTGAGAAGATGGGGGCTGAGAAAGGGTTGAAGGTAATTTAGAAAAAAAAAAAAAAGTAGCATTATTTCTGCAGAAAAGAGAGAGGAACTGGTGATAGAACTGAGAAAGAAGGAAACAGAAGGGTTGTAGCTGATTCAGATCAAAAGGAAGAAATCTGCAGATACAGAATTGAGGGTAAAGCCCACAGAAAGTAAGATGTGCCAGACAAAATAAGCTAACTGGTGAAAGATGAGAAAGGAGTAGCAAAATGGAAGGATTATGGCACAACATGTCTTTGCTTGAGAGGGAAACATCTGTTGAATTAATCAGAGCAGGTTTCGGCTGCAAACACCCTGCTCTGTCAGAGGTGCTGATCTGCATTCATGGAGTGTGTGGTGACACAAAAGAGGCTGGCGAGGGTCAAAGTACTTCCAGAAAGCACACTGGATCCTCTTTTATTGCATGAGGCAGTTAAAGCTGAGTAAAGAAATTAACTATTCTATTTTTATGGAGACATTACTGGCATCTTTTGTGGCCTCCTTTCTCTGTGCTCTGTCTTCTACTTTATTAGGAAGTTGGTGTCATGGACAAAACAGCACCAACTCAGGAAATTTTACTTAATTTAATTTACTGACAGTTAAAAACAACTTTTGATGTTGATGACTGATTTGGGTATCAAGAAACAGCCCTGCTGCCAACATAAACAATTAAACAAACACTTAGGGAAACACCCTCTGTCCACCTTCCCCAGGCTAACTTCAGTCCAATACCTCTCCTCCTCCATTTCTTGTTCTCACCTCCCCTTGTTTTTGCTACTTGTTTCACTCTCAATCCCTGAACAGAACAGCAAAGATACTTAGTCAGGGACAGACCTTTCTAACATTCAGAGGCATTCACATGTAATTCAACTGATTTCCAAAGACAAGAATCCATATTCACAAGGAAGAAAATCAAAGAAGAATGATTAACTGGGCCCCTCAAAACCAGCAGTAATTACAAAAAAAATACCTATTTTTCACATTTGAAATCAAGAAATCTTTTATATTCCTGTACACAATCTGCTGTTAATTAAAGGCCTAAAAATTGTTATCAATGAAAAATTCATTCATTTTCACAATAAAGTAAGACTAAGTTGCAGGTTTTGCTGTATCAACAGTAAATGTGTATTGTTGCAGTCCCAACCTACCTCTGTGCGATGTTTAACTTGCCACTTAGCTATAGTAATTATGATTGTTTTAGGCACCTACCTTTTCTCTGTAACTGAAATTAATTTTTCTACTCTGTGCTCCTTCCTAGTATGCTTGAAAATATTTCCCTGTTTACTTACCTGTATCAGTCATGACAGCAAAAGGGATTTCCTGTTCCATCTTTTAAAATGTAACATTGTACTTCTGTCCATATATGTCAATACTGGAGGTGCTGTTTTAGGGGATTAAGACACCATCATTAAACTCTACTCCGCATAAACAGAATCAAAAACAGTTTAGATCTCTCATTTCAGCATTTATTTCCCAGAAATTTTGACCAGTTACTGAAGTAATGGGAAATTAGACGTTTATCTAAGATACACTTAAGAAACAAATGTCCAAACTACTGACTTTAATTTACACACTTACTAAATAACTGAAAAGAAGCTAATACAATGCCCACGAGAGCATTTTCCCTGAGACAAAACAGAGATTTGGTTTTTATAGCGTACAGGAGAATGAAAGCCTTTAAAGGGACAAAATGTTGCCTAAGCAAGTGGCACACTGGCTTCAAACCAGTCTCTACCACAGGACAACTAATGGAAACAGAGATTCAGGTGCTGTGCTCTCCAGATTTCACATAAAATGTTGCATTTCACTTAATTGGTTTAACTTCTCTCTCTACTCTCTGAATTTACTTCAATAAGGGTTCACATATAACAGGACGGGGCAAGGATCAAAGGGAAGAGCGTGCTCTGCAAAAGTAATTTCTGAGTAAACATTAAAAAAATCTAATAATTTATGCTGTGCAATGCAGTTTGGTGTAATGTACATGCTTGTTTTCTTATCCAGGAAAATAAAATATCTCTGAATAGTAACACAAAAGTAGAAAAACAAACAAACAAACCTACACCCTGCTGCCATGGGGCATTGCTAGGGTTTGGAAGAAATAGATTTCTTTGCAAAAAATGTTGATGAGCTTCCATGGAAACAGTCATCTGATCTGAGAGAGAAAGAACTATATAAAAGCCAGAGCAAAGGAGGTGAAGGAGAAGCAATATCGGAAATGAGTATAACTTCAGGGCTGTGTCATCCTTTGGTTTTCTAAAGCAAGTTACCCCTTCTTGAATTTACTTTGGGCTATTTAGGAGAGAAACATTATTGTACTAACTCTTGAGCCTTTAAAGGGACAAGGTGTGCTTTTAAGTTAAAGCACAGTATAAATGCACTTGAACTCCTGTTTCACAAATTGTTGACACTTAACCAGTTCTTTCACAACATCATACACTCAACATGAAAGAACTGGCATGTACATACACCATCAAGAGCGCAGCCAGACAAGCTGTGTATATAACCAACATAAAACTTAATTTTGGTAATAAAACCATATTAATATCATCTTTTGGTACATAGCTTCTAATATTAGTAGTCTTTTCAGTACCAGAGTTACTTCTTGATGCACTGTTTTTAAAGATACATTTCCTCACAAACAGAACATACAGTTTAAAAAGAAATTATTTTAAAAGGGTCGTGATGTCCCACTGACAAACAGTACAAATCATCCTTACTTCCTAAATGGCCAGGTCATTTATTGAATAACCAGGTGATGAAATCAGTTATAATTTTTTTTTTAAAACCTAACATGCCGTTGTTGCCCTTTAATTGTCTTCACACAAATTGCAGATGTTTTAATTACAGATTTCTTAACAGCTGTCCTTCCGCTTGGCTGCCCTATACTACAGATTCATACCACAAAAGTGTGCTCCACCTCCTGAGAGATGTACAAATTAACATTTTACCTTGCTTGAAAACCTGCAGCCACCCAGCAGCGAAAGTCCTCACAGCCCCCATTGCTTTTCTTATTCTTACAGTTTGCTCCAGTCCTCCAATTCTTGATTAACAGTCACTTTGACTACATTAAAATGAGTCCAAGTTCTGCATATTCACATGTAACAACTTATTTATAATAATATGTCTGCTTTTGCATAAGTTACAGCCTTCCCTTTCTACTTAGAGTGTGAATAACAAAGCTGAAAGCATAGTCTTCAGTGTCAATAAGCAGGACAAAAAAGGGACAAATCAGAAGAGTTTCTCTTGATTTTTAATTTTTTTTTTTTATGAGAAGAATACATCCTGTACCAGCTATTTATTATCCAAAAATTGATGAACAACAAAACTGAAAAAAGATACAAAACAAATACATGCACACAGACTCACACCCAGTTTTAATAACAACTGCTTCCCGTTCCCACCCATTGCCCCTGGCTTTTTCAAAGCACAACACTGACTGTTCATCTTAAGTCATTCTGAGGGAGAAATAACAGAGCAGCTTCTTTTTATTTGGCATACAAGGTCTTGCAAAATGAAGGTGGAAAGAACATCTGAAAGGCTCTCAGATTCTGCATGCTATTATCAGAGAACCTTTGTAAGTGTTTTCAGAGACAACAACAACAATTTGAGGCTCGGATTCCTCATCCTTATGGCAATAGGAAAACTCTTCTCAGGCTTTCTGAGCACCTGCATGCCTGGCTTTCGCAAAGTGTGATATATATTTAAATTTCAACAGTTAAAAATATTACACAAAGGAATATTGTGTTCTGCATCTGCTCACTGAGGTGCCTACAGTTCACTATGCCCAATTCTGATAAAGTTTAAAGTTATTGTATTACTCTCAAAGAGTACTGGGGAACCTTTTAAACATAGGGGTTTTGTTTTAGCTCAGATTTTCAGCAAAAACACATTTAATGGTAGAAGGAATTGGTGCATTCACACTTGTGATAAACCCTGAAATCTAGATCTTCAAGCAACTAATTACTCTGATCTAAGATTATCAGCTTGAGAAACAGGAAACATACTTTTACACTTCTTAAAAACTTAAAGTTCCCAAAAGTTGTTTGAAGGTAGTTAGTCAGCTATTTGGAACTCTAGATGTGTTTGCTAAAATTTAAGCTCCAAAATTTCTTATAGTAACAGACACGATATTACATTTCAGCTCTATTTTCCCTCCTATAATATACCTTTATATTTCAAAATGGTGAAGTACTATCTGTTATCATGGTACGAATATCCAGTAAGTCTGTGTATTGGCAGAAATAATGGACTTCTGAAAGGAACTCATGGAACGTAGACCTTACTCCAATTTTAAAGAAAAAAAATTCTGCTTAGCATACTGTTTGTTGATTAGCTTTTAAAATTAGTCTGAGTGAAACTCTGCATTGTTTTATGGCTTATTTTTCTAAGGCTTCTCTTATTCACCCCAGCCAGAATATTTTAATTGTTTCCCAAACTAACTATGAATAACATAAATAAAATAAAAAAATGTTCTTTGATTTTTGTCCTCTGCATGCCTGCTTAAAGGTATGCTGTATTTTATTTACCTTAAAACAGTTGTTTAAGGAACAAAAGTAGTTGACATTTATCTTCCATGGGGTGTTACTATGAAGAAACAGAAATTACATAATCATCCTTCTCAAGTGAATTATAAATAATGTGTGCAAAACATTTCTGTTATCTGTTGGTATTTTATTTTTTCAAAGACTTTTCCCCCTGAAAAAAGGTATTTTTTTGCATGTGGTGACTTCTGTGGAAGCTTGATTTCTGCAAAAAACACCCGAGTTAAGCCAAGCACATAGTGACAAAATTCAGTAACTGTCAAAGTTTTGCCTCATTAGAAAGGACCATCCGGATGCCAAAGCAATGGAATATATTCTACTAAAGGCAGCATCTGGCAACTTGGCAAATTCAGCTGGCAGATGGTTTCACATTTGCTTCTCCTACTATTCTTTTCTCTGCCATATTCCCGTTTTTCTTCTTTTTCTTGCAAGAACTTAATTCTAGCCACTGTTCATGTAACTGCTCTGTTCTATACAAATACTTAGTTGGTTTTGAAATAAATACTAAAAATAAAAGAATAAAATAAGTACTGTGTTTCTGCAACTGTATTAAAATAACAGTGAACTCCTCCATATAGCATGTATTTACTTATGTGTAGATATTAATTCTGAATTCAGATATCCTGTTGGTTTTTTTAAGCAGTTCATATTCTGGCTCACAACAATTTTATATCTCAGAAGCACAAGGCAAGTTCCAAAATGGGTAAAGTTTATAAACTTCTAAGTTTTCATACACTTGTAAGAAATAACCCCCCCACACACACTTTTATCTTCATTTTTAAGCATGAGCTCGTTTATAGGTACAATAAACAACTCGAAAATAATGAGTTTGCTTTTTTCCAGCATTTGAGAGTGAATACTTCTGTTATTGATGTTCCTCAGCAAAACTCAGGCCTTGCCACTAGGAAAAGAGAAAAATAGTGGGTTTAGATTTCAAATCCAAAGCTTCAGAATCAAGTTTTACCTTTTCCAATGAAGGAATAGCTAAGACAGATCCCAGTGCTGTAACAAGTCTATATACAGTTTAAATGAATCTACCTCAATATCCAAACTAAATGGCTGAAAACAGAGGTTTGTAAGTATTTTTAATACTAACCAAAACCTAAAAGTGTTTTTCACCTGAAAAGTGGTGTGGTGTTTGCTGATCTACACTGACTTATCAACAGTCATTTCATGATGACTAAATATGCAACCTTACTACTTAAACAGCATTGTTAAATGCTCTACCATCTATATTCTATATGTATGTATCTCTACTGCCACCTACTTGTGCTAGCAATAGGAAAGTTTTCACCCTTGAAAAGCTGTAGAGTATGTGATTTACAGATGCATTTCCAAACTTTTAATTTAAATTTCATGCCTATTCTCTTAAAAAAAAAAATAAAATAAAAAAAACCTTATAAACCCAATGAAGGCAGCAATAAATGAAATGCTAGAGATCTTCTAAAACTGTACTGTACAATAATGCAGTTTTTCTATTTCCTGCCTGACAGAGAGGAACTTCATCTGATTGTATTGTTACACAAAGGTGAAATTTTCTGCCCTGACTTATCATAAGCCTTCAGAGGTACATCTCATCTACTTCTGTCTTTCAGCAAAATCATAGCAGCATGCAAAGAAAAGGTGAGTTACTTATTCATAGAATCATAGAATTATAGAATCAATGTACTTAAACATCTGAGTGAAAGTGATCTTAAATACAAATGTAAAATAAAAAAAGAAATAAAAAAAAAAGCTCCGCAGCAAAAGATGAATCAGGTGAAAAAAGTAGGCAATTCCTATTCTTTCTTAAAAACAGAAAGCTTGAAAGAACATAATCAATTATTATATCAACAGCAACGCTGAGCAGGAAGCAATGTGAGAAGATAAAGTAAAATTCAGGATACAATTTGGCACACAAGCAGGGAAAACAAGTAGTGAAACCCTCCAGAGCTGAGAGGAATTATTGCCATAATAATGATACAGCTTTGATTCACCACAAAAGTTGTCAAATGCACCCTGATTCACTTTGACTCATTAAGTCACACTATCACAGAATCACAGAACAGTTTAGGCTGGAAAGGACCTTAAGGGCCTGTCTCATGGGCAGGGACACCTAGACCTGGTTGCTCCAAGCCCTGTCCAGCCTGGCCTTGAATACTTCCAGGGATGGGGCAGCCACAATTCTGGGCAGCGTGTTCCAGTGTCTCACCACCCTCACAAGAACAAAACAAAATTAATATTCTTCCAGCCATAGAATAAGGACCACTCAACAGCTCAAGAAAGTTAAGTATTTTTTTCAGAAGAGGATATTGGAATCTTCTACAGAGGAGTCGTTGGAATGAGCTTAAGCACTTGCAATATGCAGTCTGAATTAAGTGGTCAGATATACAAATACAATATGGTCGTTTGCCAAGGCCAGTGGCAGCACATTATGCTTGTTCAATATGCTTGCAGCATAGACTTTTTATTACCTTCAGAATTTTAACTTTTCTGTACATAGATGAGGTCTGGGTCCTGGAAAGTTAAATATCTTTTGAGAGTTTTGCCATCAGTCTGCAAACATGATGACTACTACACTAAGGCTTCTGCTAATACCTGTATTGGAAATAGCTGACAAAAAATGTGTAATTTCAAAACATAGTAAGATTACCAACAAATAAAGAACAGCAAGAACCACAGCAAATAAAAAGGTTATTTCTGCACAAAGCCTTTTTTTACAGTGTTTTCCCATTCCAGTGGGGAATGAATTCAACAACTGCACTAAAGAAGAAAGAAAACATAACAGAAAAACCATAATAGGTTTTGAGAACATTGCTGCATACATTTCTATGCGTCTATGAGACTCCACAGTCCTTATGTCATTAGATGGGAGTTACATTTAAGATAATATTTCTATATTACTTAACATATTGTAATAATGTTGGCTGTAGTTTACTTCCAAATGCACTTATAATGCTGGTGTAAAAGGCTGGACTCCTAGCAACTGCTGTTTGACAGATCTTCGCATAATACCATGTTTTCATACACCGTATTTTTATGTGAAAACTAAAGTTACTGTCCAAATTTTGTTTGAGAAGACCCTGATAAGGAAAAGGAAGAAAGCCTGGAATATGCTGACAGTGAATGCCAGTGACATAGTTAGAGCTGTGAGCTTTTATTGTCACAAATTAATGTACAGGACAGTAACAGCTTCTATTTGCCAGGACAGCAGCAGTGCTTGGCAAGGGCCATCAGCCAGGCACTGTAAGGGCCTTCTCTGGAGGCCAATCAGTCAATGAGGTCCTGAAATGGAGCCCTCTTGCTCACAGGAGAAATCCGCAGTCAGAAAGAGGGCAATTAGTAAAGGGTAGCTAGTCTCTGTGAGGAGCTGAGCAGCTGCCAGACATTAACCCTGTAGGCTGCAGCCATCCTGGATTAAGAGAAACAAGTGCTGCCTTTCTAGGATGCATGTTCCCTGGAGCAAGGCCAGAGCTGATTCAACTCCATGGATGTGCTGGATTTCTGCTGCAAGATTCTGGTAGTGGGTGGACTATAAGAGTGGCTTCTATGAAAAGCTGCCAGAAACTTACCCTGTGTCAAATACAGCCAATGCCAGCTGGTTCCAGGGCATATCCACTGCTAGCCAAAGCTGATTCCATCAGCAACAGTGGCTCCATCTTTGGGACAACAGATTAAAGAAAGAGGAAAAGTTGCTGCACAACTGCAATTGCAGCCAGAGAAGGGAGCGAGAATATGTGAGAGGATCAACTCTGCAGATACCCATGTCAGTGCAGAAGGAGGGAAGGAGTGGATCCAGATGCCAGATTCCCCTGCAGCCTGTGGTGCAGACCATGTTAGAGCAGGCTGTGCCCCTGCAGCCCATGGAGGTACATGCTGGAGCAGATCTCCACCTGCAGCTCCTGGAAGATCCCACACCAGGGCAGGAGGAGACAAAAAGTGGGCTGTGACCTCATGGGAAGTCCATGCTGAAGCAGGCTTCTGGCAGTGCCTGTGGCCCCGTGGAAGGAGACCACACTGGAGCAGTCTGTTCCTGAAGGACTGCACCCCATGGAAGGGACCCACGCTGGAGTAGTTCACGAAGAACTGCAGCCTGTGGGAAGGATACATGTTGGACAAATTCATGAAGAACTGTCTCCCATGGGAGACACCCTGGAGCAGGCAAAGAGTTGTGAGGAGTCCTCCCCCTGAAGAGGAGGGAGCAGCAGAGACATGAGTTGAACTGGCTACAACCTCCATTCCCTATCGCTTTGCACCACTAGAGGAGAGGAGGTAAGAAAATAATAAATGAAGTTAAACCTGGGACGAAGGCAGGGGTGGGGGAAAGGTGTTTTTCAGATTTGATTTTATTTCTCATTATCCTACTCTGATTTGATTGGTACTGAAGTTATTTCCCCCAATCAAGTCTGTTTTGCCTGTGATGGTAATTGGTGAGTGATCTCCCCCTGTCTTTATCCCTACCCAAGGAGCCTTCTGTTATATATTTTCTCCCATGTCCAGCTGAGGAGGGGAGTGACAGAGCAGCTTTGGTAGGTGCCCACATGCAGCTATGGCCAGCCTACCAAAATGGAAACTATTTGATGAGTGGGAAAACAGCACAAGTGCACAATAGCAATCACTTCATTTCAGTGTAGACAAGGTTCAGCTGATGTATTGCAGGCTGGGATCCAAGACAACTGTCTAGGACTGACTCACAAAACCAAATAGGGCATGTGAATGTTTCTGAGGCCTACATACCATTTGTTCCTCCTTAAAGGTACTGTAGATTTCCAGCTCCCCAACCTGACAAACATGAATCTAGAGAAGAAAGGTCATTCTGTTGAGTGGGAGAGTGCCAGAGAGGAGCAGCAAGGGTGGTTGGCTCTGCAGAAGATGGTGAAGAGAGCAAAGTGTAACAGCAGGACTGGCAGGGTAGACACCTCTCTCACAGAGGCACCAGATGAGGTCACCCATAGCTCTTTCTCCCAGAGTGGGTGTTTTCACAGCAATCTGAAGCTCCAAGGTTACAGCTGCAGCATCTCTGAGCAGAGCTTGTGCACAGGCTGAAAACCCCCTAGGGAGTGGGGGGCCGGTGCAGAGGGGTGTTTACAAATGAAGGCATTGCAGACCAATCAGGGCATAGAGCCTGTTGTTTCTTCCAGAATCCTGGCAGATTTGGGTAGTACTATATAGATTTTCAAGAAAGTGTGGGGAGGGAGATGAAAGTCACAATATGTATGCAGCACAGACAAGGTGGGATGAACAGATTGCTGTGAGAACTTTAGTGACACAAGTAGATCTCTGTACAGTCAGGTGCGAAGTGACACCCTCTCTAGGGTGGACACTGTTAGAATATTAGGGTTTCGCGTTTTGGGCACAAAAGCATTTTCTGGAATGAAATTCTACTGAAAAACTCACAGTGTCATAATAGGCAAATCAGAACGATTAATTACACAGAGGTATAAGATACAAGATAAACTAATCGTATTCTCTTCTTCCTGGGAAATCAAAACATAAACCCCCACACATAACTGTGCCTCCCTGTTGTTTAAAAGCTCTCATTTGAAATTTGAAATACAGGATATGAATTCATAAAATTTTATTTTGATTATGTCTAGTCCTTAAGGATATTACTGTAGTTTTTCATCAATCTGGTGTTCAAAAACTGTCACTGAAATAAAAGAAAAACAAGGTTATTTTTTGCAGTCTTAGGTGTCCAAGTGTTGCCAACTGCAAAAGTCAGGAACTATATTTGTGGTTCCCTGTTTGCAGGTTATACTGTGTGGCAATTACAGCCTTCAAGAGCAGTATCCAGGATTTACTGAGGAAAAGATTTACATCTCTTCTCACTCCTTTAACTCATGAGGACACACTGGCAACAGCAGTGACACTACAAACATGGCCATCTGTTATAACTGAATATTATAATTCGTCTTTAAGGGAAAGAGCAGATTATCCCAAATAACAATATCCCACAAGTCATATGCAGTGCAATATATGTGTATATGTATTTTTTAAATTCAGAAACTATGTTATATAAGCAGGTCTTTAGAGCATCTTAAAATGTGTTTAAGGTAATGTCCATCTTCACATTTAATACGTCACTATTAAAGGGACATACTTTTGAATGCTGTGACTATAAAAAGAAGCCTGACCATCTTACAAGGTTTGAAAATCCAGTTAACTTTGAAGAGTTATTCTCTTAGCAGTGACTTAGCTTCCCCACCCCACTTAAGCAGACTACTAAACTACACAGAAAAGACAGAATAGCAAAGGATCAAATATTCCAACTTCAGGATTCCATATCAAATACAACAGTAGCTTAAACAATAGTATTCAGTATTTCAGTACAAAACAAAAACTCTTGGTTACTGTACTGCATTACATAGTCAATAGAGACAGAAATTCTAACTTGCAGGATCTATGAAGACTCCCACAGACTACTGTATCATAAACTCACCATGTGTCATATGTGCTAAACCAGCCATTTCGGTTCCATTTGTAGCTATAATGTTCCACCAAAACATCCCACAATGCAGTGAACACTGGGACTATCTTTCTTTGTAAAACATAAATAAATATTGAATAAATGACTGTGCAGATGTTCTTGTTTATTCTGCAGCATTTCACCAGTCTGAAGCTGTGCAGGGCTAGAAATCAGATGGTTAAGGCAGCTGTGAGTGCCCCCAGCAAGATGGGAATCTTAACAGATGCAGAATAACACATCTGACCTTCTTTATTACAAGGGACTCATGGGTGATACTGCAAGTGTATCAAAGAATGAAAGCATGGAATTCAGGCTGTCTCTAGCTGGTGAAGGATCTCTTCCTGCCAGTTGGCACGAACTCTAAGAACCAGAGCCTGAACTGTCCTAAACAATGTAGATCTGCTGTTAGAATTAGGGAACAACAACAAATTGCCTGAAGACTTTCTGCAGGAGGATTTGCTTTTTTTGGTCCTAATCAAATGTTTTCAGATTACAAATCCAAAACTTAGTGTTTCTCAGAATCCTTTTTATTGTCCCCATCTGCAAATATTTGTTTGTACATTTGTCCAATTGTCACATTTTTGGCCAAGAATAGTGTGGCAGCTGTGGCTAAAAAAATAAAAAAACCCTCCGTTACTAACCCTGCAAGATAGCAAATATACAGACATTGTAGAGGAAGGGATGAGAACACCTAACCCAAGGTAGGCGTCTAAGTTAATACAAGCCAATATGCAGAAAAAGGTCCTATCTAGTGTAAAGAGGTTTCCTCCCATCTTGTTGAGCAATTAGATGTATACAGATGGTACAGACGTTTAGTAAAAATATGTCCTGATGCCTTATCTACTCCTTGTCCACGCTTTTGCCTTCTGTGCACATAGCAGCATTTATCAGCATGCCAAGACAAAGCATGCAGAAGACAAGGACTGCAGAAAAAATTTTGATCTATTATTTCCTTAGAAAAAATGAAAATTTTAAGGAGTGAAATTATAGGAGAGAGAGCCTCAAGTTTCCATAGTTTAAAGCTGTATGTTTATACGGTGGCATTTAGAGGCATCTGTCAGTTGAAGAACTCAGTAAGTCTTTCAGAAAACCTTATGTTAAAATCAGATTTACACTTTTTCATTATTGGGCAAACTGAAAGGTTAAGTTAGATGTGTTTACTGTGTGGAGTTGCTTGGAGGCTCTTGCACTGTATGATATGTAAACCCCATTTCTCATGTACTGCAAGAGAGAAGCCAATTCCAGAGCTCCCAGCTGGGTCCCTCAGGTGACCTTGTTAGCAGCCTCCTTGCTGACTCATTCCCTCACCCCACACTCCCCAGTCCCTCGCTCTGATAAATACCAGGTATCCAAACAAAACACTGCATGTGAAACAGAGAATGTGAAACATTGCTTGTTTTCATTTTATGCTTTAATACATTGCTTGTTTTCATTTTATGCTTTAATACATTGCTTGTTTTGTACTTTCCTTCTCCTTCCCAGTTGCTACCTGCTGTCATGTCATCCTGTCTCCGTTCTTCCCTGGTGCTTTATGTTTCATTGCTCTCGTTTCACCCTCTCTCCATGCTCTGCTAAGCATCTTGGCTGCAACTAGCTTAAGAAGATGCGTTCCTCTCTTTGTAGCTTAACAACCACTACACCAGTCCCTGTTCAGTTTCTCTGGGTGCACTGGGATTAATAACCATTTGTTGTCTCCACACCTTTTTTACTCTGTCACTCATTTCATGGAGAAGAAATACTTTTTTACAGGAAGACAAAGCCCACAGCAAATTACTTAATTTTTGAGGTATATCAAATCCATTTTACTCCATTAACTTCAAAATACATTCTCATATAATTTTATATCTGTACAAAATGGTCTGTGTAAATGTGCCTTAAAATCTACATTAGTTCTAGGCTGGAATATGTTGAAAATGAGGGTTGAATATTATTAATGTGGAGCCCATTTGAAAGGATAGGACATAGATTTTGCCTATGTAAATGGATAAGCAAAAACCGGGGCAATAATTTGTTTACCACTTTTTCTTTCCACCATGCTTCCACCTTCACCTTTTCTTGGCAGTACACCACATTGAAAACAGGACATGCAGCAGGTTCATTTTCTCTGCCGCTGCTGCTGATCTTCTGTTTGATGACTCAACTCAGCTACCAGCCTCTTCTCAGTGATATTTACATTCCAAAATAGATCTCTTTTGATGTCATCTCCATAAAATGGAAATGGTTATGGTGATGTTACACCCTGTACTTCCTGATGCTTATAAACTTCCCTGGGAAAGTAATGTTAACTAGTTGTACCTTATGGTGGAGCAGGGAGGGAATTCTGGTACAGCTTTTTTATGTGTTGGCAGGGAGTTTCCAGTGGCTTACATATCCGATCCAGACACTTCAGTTTCCTGACCTAATTGGCTAGGTTTACATGGTTCACATGTAAGCCTTTTTTTTTTTTCAGCTTTGCAGCAAATTTGTGTACATATGAAATACTTAGTTTATTTCAGGTTCTTTCTCTTAAAAGGCAAACTAAGGGATTAATCCTGACTAAAGCCATACATGTTTGTGTGACTCAGGATTTATCGTGACTGATAGGCCCTTAAGGTGACTGAAATAATTTCCTTTTACTGAAGCGTGAGTTCAGTGCACAGCATATGCACTGTTTCCAGCTGGTGAATGAATATGTTTGTAGCATTTCTCAATGGTATACTGACAGGACACAGCACGACACAGTCTGCTATGTGAAAAATTGATAAGGGAAAATCATGCCTATTCAAGCAGCCACAAATTGCTTCTGCATTCACAGTCAGAGAAGGAACCTAGAGAGCATTCATAGAAAGATATATTTCATTCACCTAATATTTTAACATGATGTGAAGATGATAGTGAAACTGAGTACAGACAAAAAACTGCCCAGCTGGCTACTGGCAGAAGCCTTAGGGAATGCACTGCACAGGACTGAATACAATGCCTAGTAGTACAAGATGATACATACACATTTACAGCATTTTGGGTGCACTTACACCAGCACTATAGGACAGAGACATGGTTTTTAATATTAATCCCTCAAATCTCGATTATGAATTTAGGTTGATATTTCATAGTCATAACACATGAAATACATTTCATTTGGGAAAGCTGACCTGGAAGCTCAGCTTCACCTACTTATGTGCACTCTCAAGGCACACTTTCTTGGGATATTGGATCCTCAGGATCAACTGTTTTGCTTTACAAATTTACTTCTATTTACTAGCACTGCTACGTAGACACACTTTTTCAGCCAAGGGGAACATTTGCACGTACAGTCATTGATCCATATAAAGGCTATAGTCAGTGAATCTTCTTCAGTACCAAGGGAGGTTAGTGTACTTCTTAGAAAGCAGCTCCTATTTCCTGATACCCCAGTGCAGGTCTACCTGGAATAAGAATGTAAAGAATCACTTGCTGCTTATCTTTTTATATTTTTTATTAATTCAGAATTACATGGACATGTTTCAGTAGAAGAGCTAACTTGAGTAATTTTTAACTTACTGTTATATCTACTCTTTATTAGTCTTAATTATATAACATTTTTCCTGTACCAAATGGTTGCAATTTTTGTAAGCAGAAGAAGGACTCTGGAAAGTTTCAAAGATGGACACACAGACATCTAGACTAAGATCTTAATGGCATATATATAAACAAACAGATCCTTTCTTAAATATTCTGAGGATTAAAAATGGCTTGCACTGTTTGGTGGGTTTTTTTCTATATTTGCTTAAGAAAAATGCTTGCAAATATTATCCAAGTGGCTCAGACCCACTTATTCAAATAAACATTTGCAAATACTTCCTGCTCTCACTTGCACTACACATTTTATTAGGAAAAGCATTAGGATTATTCTGACTACTTGTCTGCACACAGAAAAATTAAGCATTTCTGGGGATCATTCTTTGAAGTTTTTACATATTCTACATGGTAAAGCAGGAATATAAGTTTATAATTACATACTCGTATTTGAAATTAAATCTCTTGCTTGTAACTCCTTGAGGGACAGTATGGCTTTGTGTTTCTTTTTCTTATTTTTTTCAACTAATCTCCTATACTGTTCAGGTAAAAGCTGAGAAAATGAGTCAGACTCAGAGGAATGTTCAAATAGATATTACGGTGGTAAATACACATGTGAAACTCTTCAAAGCACAGACAGGCACTACCCACAAAATGATCTTCATGAAGAGGGACAGTTACTAACTCTATAAGCACCCTTTTTAAGAAAAACAACCCTAAAAATCTGTTTTAATTAGAAGTTTTATTAAAGTCACAGATACTCCAAGATGACAGAAGAGTACAATAATTTGCCTGACAGGCTTCATTTTGTTCCTTTTTTCATGCATTTGTGTCTCCCAAAATCCATTCAGAAGTGATAGTGGGATCATTCTAGGGGCAACTACATTCATTTAACTGCATCGTTCCTGGTTTTGCTCACTGATGTTGCATGAATTACAGAATTTATAGAATTCTGTAAACTATAGAAACAGACTCTGACTATTATGTTTAAATGGAGTAGCTTTACACTGCAGTTTCATAGCCACTTTAATATGACATAAGTCAGCTCAACCATCAAAGACATCTACCACCCCCTCATTCCTGAGTGCTTATTTCTCCAGCCATTACTGCAGGCACATGCAGTCATACAGCTGTGCCATGAAATAACTCAGGGAAGTAGTTTGAGATAATTAACCTGGAAAAAAATTCTCAAAGCCAAAAGCCAAAAAGATATTTAAAGTTTCCTGTGCCACCTGGGTGTTTTCTTCCAAGAACCCTCTTCAGCTTTCTGGTTTTGGTGGGGTTTTACTATTATATTTTAGTTTTGAACCTACAAGGTAAGAAGTTTTGGACAAGAAAAAACTGAGAAGAATTTCAGGTAGTAGTGTCACCTTATGCAGATTTATATTAGCATAAAATTATGACATCAGCATTCAGCCTATTCTGTGCACTCCAAAGAATTATTCACTAAGATTAATATAACGCTACTCAAAATGAAGAGAAAACAACCTGGCTTAAAATAAGCCAATAATATCTGAAGGGTTTTTTTTTTTTAAACAAAAATGAGTCGTCACATAGACTGCTTGCAATATAAAATGTAAAATCCAATGCCAGCACAGGACTATGGTTTAAAGAAGCAGCAGGAAATCAGTAAAGATTTCATATATGAAAAGGCAAACTAGCTGTGTGATTTTGCAATCCAGCTTCTGTTTCCTGCATAAATAAGGAAATAGAGTCAGGTGCCTTCCATCATAGGAGTTATCCTTAGCATTAGGTTTTGGTGGCTTTTTTTTTTTCCTGAAATAAAGATGAATTTCACAACGGGTCAAATGCGGGTACCGACATGCAAAGTTCCAGGGATTTTATCCTGGAGGCACTGTAATTCTATATGTACATAGTTTATTCCTTTACATTTGCCAAACCTTGCAGCATGCACATTCCAGTCTCGCTAGCTGAGCAGCATAAGCAGTTGGCCTGTGCCAAAGCTAGATCAAGATCTGCAAGCTAAGCATTCTTTAGTACACTTGGTGCTGATAGGGTTGATCTTTCTATAAAGTGCAGCTACTGTTTTCCTTTAACAGGAAGGAAATGACGTTAGCTCTTTTATTCCATAGACTGTTGATTAACTCAGTCTGACAGGAGATGGAAATATCCTTAACTAGCAGACTGATATAGCACTTCATCATAGACTGCTAATGTGATGTACTTTTCAAACTTTTCTCTTTAAAACCTGCATTTGCCTCCATTTCACTAACAGATGAAATGTTTGAATGAAAAGA
>JBCJKH010059971.1:0-18941 GCA_039877255.1 Loriculus beryllinus | reverse complement strand
CATCCCTGGCAGTGTTCAAGGCCAGGTTGGACACAGGGGCTTGGAGCAAGCTGCTCTAGTGGAAGGTGTCCCTGCCCTTGGCAGGGATTGGAACTGGATGAGCTTTAAGGTCCCTTCCAACACAAACCAGTCTGTGATTCTGCCTTTTTCAGCAATGGTGACACCCAGAGTGCCCTTGTACTGCACAAAATGAGGGCTTCGGCTCCAGCCGTACTCGGTGAAGTCTGGGATGAACAGAAAGCAGAGGGAGATGCGCTCTGCTCCTCACTGCTAACCTTGTTGTGAACAGAAACTGAACATTCATTTGCCAAAGCCAGGTTTGATTTTACTTTTTTTTTGTAGCAAATTGTGCTGCACTCGTGGGCTTACGGCTTTTAAAAACAGTTGTTGTTTCAGTTGTGTTTAACCAGTCTAATCCCTCGTAAAATATCTGATTTTGAATAGCACATGCATAGGTTTATATATAGTCACTACGTATTGGTGGCAACAGGCAGGGAAAATGAATACTAGAGTAGCGCAGTACGTTGTAAAATGAGAGGAAAACTGACAAAAATGGTGAGAGAGATGTAGTGCAGGTGAAAACAGGAGAGTTTCAGAGCTGTGTGACAAACCCACTGTATGGAAGAGACAGGAAAAGTGGGGATAAGGGACTGAAACAGTATTTAAGAGGTGCCTTTCTCACCTAGTGCTGTGCTCTCAGCTGCATGTGCCTCTCATCAGCCAAGATGTGACTAGGTCCCCTACATGGTGTCACAGCACTGTGATTCCTGGTTACCTCCTCCTGCTTGTTCTCTCAAGGTCCTGGTACAACAGCAACATCCTAAGAATGCTTTGTCTTTGGAGGGGTCCTATCGTGTTGGCAAATGCCACCCAATCCAGTCAGCGAGGACTGGGTTGTTCTTCTCAAGTAATAGTGTGAACTGCGAGCAGGTTGTTTGTAGGCCAACATGTCCTGATTTGATAGCTGTTTCTCAGTTGTGTCACTGTGTCCTTGAAGTCTTGTCTTTTAAAGCAAATAAAATGCTTCTGCAGAAACAGAGGCTTGTTTGTATTGGAGATGTGGCCATGCAGCTAGTGTGCCAGATTTCTGGGTGGACATAGCTGAGAAATCCCAATAGAAGAGCAGATAGTAAGTTCACAAATGGAACTATCACCATAAATTGCATATTCCTGTGTGTCTCCATAGTCTAGCATTGCCCATCAAGTGTTTGTGGCTTTCAACGCCCATGGAAAAAAGCCTGCTACTGGAGAAAGGCCGGCTCTGTCCTTGTCTCAGTTACAAAGGAAGAGAGATTGCCACTTACCACCCCCCCGGTGCTGTTTGCTCATGCAGTTAGATTAAGTGATGAAAACAAGGACATTATCTCCCTCTCTCAGCTGCTGGAGCTGCGGATCTTCAGGGAATGATGCTGGGTTTCCTCTTGATCAAGTGCATCAATGTTCGCTTATCGGGGTTTGTTGGTCTCTGTACTTCATCACAGGTGATAGTCAGTACTTGCATTCATGTGCCTTTTTCATCCAGCACCGTGCAAAGACCTTTCACATGCTTTTAAAATGAAAGAAAAAGACCACAAAATCTATGAATGACAACTGAAGGCAGCTCCTTCTCTCAGCCTGATTCTCTCTCCGGTGATGGGTTTGCTTTTGGTGCTTTCCCAGAGGGAGCAGCAGCCTCAGCCCACACTGATAGAAAAAGGGACCAGCCTTCTCTTCCTTTAGATTTTTCTCTCCAAAGATGCTTCCTCACTACCACAGCTGTTGAACTGCATTTTCATAATGGCACATTTTGAATGACAAAACAAGGGTGACAGCATCTACAGGAGACAGCATCTGCAGGTGATGGTGTCTTCATGCCCCAAGCAGTAGCCTCACTGGTATAAGGTATTCCTTCCTCTTCACGTGTCTTCCCAGGTTTTCACATACCCAGAGCTGTGTTAGGTTTTAAGCTGTTTGGGGCACTCACTTCTGGGCTAGAGATGCTGTTGAGTCAGAAGTAGGTGCTGCAGCCTAATACCTGTCTGCCTGCTGAGGCACTGCAATGTCTGTGTGTGCCCTTCTCTGGTCTGAGCTGTGAAACAGCATCACTCAAATCAGCGTTCCTGCAGCTCCAGGTGTCCAGCTGGACCATGCACATGTGGGCAGATATAGCCGTTATATGGATGGGCCACAGAGGGTTCATTTGTGGTGACCTGACCTGCAGTTCAGCTCAAACTCCCCGTAGGATTATAGGGATGAATTACACATCTTAACACAAAGTTAAATATGGCTTGTAGGGTGCAGCCCGTCCTCATAACAGAGATGCTTCAGACCTCTGATGATCTTTGTGACCCTCCTGGGGATTTGCTCCCACAGGTCCATGTTTGAACAAGGTGTGTGTATCTGCAGAGCCTCAGTTTCTAGGGTCATAATAGCCAAAGTGACTGTTGCCTCCTGAAGAAGCTGCTGTTGGGCATGCTATGGTGTACAGATACTGCTGCAGCATCATTTATAGACTCATTCTGGAACAATTTATTCCTTTTAAGAATGAGAAAAAACCCAAAATCAGTTATAAAAACCCCAACAAAATAATAAGAGCCCAACCAACCATCACACAACGCCGCCCAAATGAGAAAACAACAAACTGAGAGGTTTCTCAGTATTAAGCTTGATAGATGTGGTATCACACTGGTGACTGGTCCTCATCTCAGAAGATGAGCAGCAAACTGTTATCTACAAAGTCAGTGCAGGGCTGGATGTGTTTACTGCACGTGTCTTTGCTCAGACTACAAGTGCTGAGCGCTGGGTGGCATTCCCAGGGGATAGCAACAGCACGTGGATGCTGCTGCACAGCTGGGGTTGCTGCCTTTCTTTACTCAGGCACCCGTCTGTACTGCGTGTGAAGAAGATGCAGCCTGACATCTGGCCCCTGGGGAGGGGAGATGGGGAAGGAAGTGAGTGTTGACAGCTCAGAGATCAGACACCTTAAAGCAGTCAGTGTGGATACTGGTACTGGGGTGGCTACAGGGGAGAAGGGGCTGTGTTCTGCCCTTGCAGCCTGCGCTGCAGGCTGTGCTCCCATGGCTGGGCTGTGACTGGTGTTTGGAGCAGCTGATCAAAAGCTATATAAGGCATATTTATTAGTTATATGTTAGGGTAGATGTTGAGAGGCTGTGGAGGGAATGGGGTGGAAGGTGCAGAGGTGGCAGCTATGGGAGCACCCTGTCCTGCTACACTTCTTCTAATGAAGTAGATTTGCTTTATTTCCCTGCCACAACATAGCTAAAACCATGCTGCATTTGCTCCCCGGCCTGGAGCTGTTACCATCATGGGGGTCTCATTCCAGTGCTTTGGCTTGTTTGATCCTGGCAGGATTTGTCACCACTTTATTCAGCACAGTCCATTTAGGCAGATCTCTTCAGCTCTGTTGTAAGGTTCTCATTTTCCAGCTGTCATCTTGTATAAAAAAGACATTTGCTGGACAACCAGGTCAGTCAGACTTCATAAATTCATCCAGTTTCATGGGATAAACTGTGTATGTGCTTAAAAAGGTGGAAAAACCTCAAGCATGAGATGATGTGGAAGTGGAGCACTGCCCCACCACCTCACCACCATCCCTGGAGAGCGATGTGGGTCCTGTGAAATTTATATGTGGGTCTAATTGTAATAATCCTTGAATAATACAACTGAAGGCTTCTGAGACAATCAGAGGCCAGAGCAGAGAGCAGGGAGTGTTACTCCCAGGACTACCTGACCAGAGACACTATCCTCCTGTACAAGTAGGAAGACCAAGCCGTAGACAACCTCTTCCTCTGTAGAATGGATGCTGGAAATGTGTCAGCCTTTTCTTCATGTAGGTCCCAGAGACGTGGTGAGCTGCCAAGTGATGGAGGAGGCTTTAAGAGGCAGCCTTGACCCTGCTGCAGAACCAGTGCAAGGTGCCTGTCCCCTTGGGTCACTGTGTGTCCTGTTGGTGCTTTGGCATTGCAGAGCCTGAAGGCAGAAGGGGTTGAGTGGGGGTGTTTTGGCTGAGTTACATGAAGTAGCTGACATGAGAGACCACTACAGAACTAATTGGCTTTTCCCATCCATCAATAGATCAAAAATCAATCCTATCTTGTTTTCTAATTGGTCATTTGAGGGTGGATTATCCACACATCAAAATGTTTCTTGATCTTCAAAAATAAGCAGATGCTTAGTTAGAGAAGTAGACAGTTAATTAGACAATACGTTTTGTTAGTGTATTAGTAATAGAAAAAGTTTTCCTCTATGTTACTGATGTTATTGACACCTCAACAGTAAATCTGGCTTTTTCTACTGTTTCTCTCCATCTTAATTATTAGAAAAAGGCTTGTCAGCACTATGGAAGTCCAAACATGAGCACAATTGGATTGCACCATTTGATTTCAGGTGAAACATCACCCATTATTGGCCTCACTACTGAAATCTGCCCGTTTGGTTTGACTTCCATTCTTGGGGATGTCAGGGGCTAACTCTAGTACAGGTCAGATTCCCCCCTTGGTTATGGCCATAAAACCAACCATTTTATTCAAAGCCTCCAACAGCACTTAGGAATTGTGCAAAATGCAGGAAGTCGCATCAGGCATTATAAAAAACACAGTGTGTAGCATGAAATAATGCATTAGCAGCTCATCCAAACCAGTTTAGCACTAAATCACTTCCAATTTAAAGGTGTTGTTTCACAGTTCACATCACTCCTGGTGACTGATGCCAGTAAAGACCCCATCAACACAGAAGGCTGGGTAATGGGTTGGTGGCCCACCCTAATCCCAGCATCATGAGGTAAGACTTTGCTAACAGTGCTGCTATTATTGGCATGTCTACCTTTCTTATTAGGGCAGTCTGAGGTTTAATTTGGACTTGGGCTGCCTCAAATGAATCAGATCATCACTGAACTGGAAGATGGCAAAATCCTTACTGGTAACACTCACAGCTGACCCAGACATCAGGAAATGGGTAAGTTGAGGGAAGACAGGCTGTGGATGCCCAGATTACCTCCAGCCATGGCCAAATTCTCACTGAAGAGCAGGAGGTAGACACACATCTGGTAAGTTGGTTATCCAGCGTGGGGCTTTGCTCCTGCCCCAGAGTGGGTGGCTTTGGGGGGACCTAAGAGCAGCCCCAAGTACCTACAGGGAGGGCATAGAGGAGCCAGAACCAGGCTCTGCGTGGTGGTGCAGGGCAGGAGGACAAGGCAATGGGCATGAGCAAAAATATGAGAGCTTTGGATGGGTGTAAGGAGAAGCTCTTTCCCCACGAGAGGGGTCAGAATTGGATGATCAAGGTAATTTCCAACCCAAACCATTCTATGATTCTCAAGCCATAATAATTTCTGTATCCATTTGTGAACACATTAAATTCAAACCCAAGCCATATGCCTGGTCTGAATGAAGACGTGCATGACTATTTTTAGCATTTATTCATTTAATAAAACTTGCCTTGTCCTAAGTACTTTATAGAAGTTCTTATGTTTTTAGAATTGCACATCTATATTGAAATTCCAATATGGAACTTGCTGACAGAGTCATTAGTTGCATTGCAAAGGGTGCATAGCAATCCATGTTAACTTTTTTATTGCTTTAGGATGATCACAGCTTATTAAAAGTAGAAGGTGTTGCATATAGACCAATTTCGCCCAGGTGGTGTTAGACTTTAAAGGTAATGCCTAAGACATGTCCCACCTGGAAAGGAAAAATATAGCTGTAGAATTTTGCTTAAAGTAATCCATATAAATCGTATTCCACAGTTTCTCACAGCAGTTCTATGTTGTTGCCAACACAACGTTAGAGTGGAGTGTAGTAATGACCTTAATGGCCAAGAAACTCTATTAAATTGGTGTTGCAACAGGTAATACATTCTGAAATCATGCACTGAAGAAGTCTGCATTTGGATATTTCATAACATTTGAAGCCAGAATTGAAAGCCTCCTGGAGAAGAAAGACTTCCTTAGGCTATAAAGAAGAGGGATGCCACACTTCTCATAGAGGTATCTGAGCTGTGAGTCAGGAGGCAGGGGAGGTGAATGTGGAGCTCACAGCAGAGATAGAGGCACTCAGTGTGACACTGTGACCATTGCACAGTGATGCCTGAAAAAGAAAATGAAATTCCTAACATTTTCATGTTCATGTTCATGCATTCCTTAAATTCCTGCCCATGCAGCCCCTGCATCTGAGGAATTTCACATTCATGAGCACAAGATGCTTCCCCACCTCCTGCAATGCTGGTTCAGCAGGCAAGAGCAGTGCTGCCTGCACAGAACCTCCTTCCTAATACCCAAGAGGTCCAGGGAAGCCTTTGGGGAGCTGAATAAGATGCAGTTTTCTCCATGCAGTTCCTGGTGAACAAGAGGTTTCATCTGGAGGATGGGATGGGATGGGATGGGATGGGATGGGATGGGATGGGATGGGATGCTCTGCCCAGGCTAGCACTGGGCACAACGAAGCCTTTCCCTTGCTGGAGCTGCCTGAAGGTCCCCAGGAGTATGGGGTGCATTTCTCTTCCTCTGTTAGGGTGCAGAGGAGAATGAAAACCTTGGTGAGGGCTGGCTGGAAGCGTGGCTTTGGAGCCTGGGCCATCTGAGACCATTCCTTCTGGAACAAGACAAAAGCCTGCAAAAGCAAACATTTAAATATGTTTGCATATCTGCACACACACACACACACTGGTGAAAGAAGAAACCCCCAAAATATTTAAATCCTTGGTCTCTTGTCTTAGAAGATGGCTAAATATAGAAAGCATCACAGCAGGCATCCCACCAGGTACCACCCCAGCACGCAGCACAGCAGGCATCACTGCAGGCAGTCAGAGGCAGACGTCATTCCACATCATCTCACCAGCACATCACAGCAGGAACCACAACAGGGTGGTGCTTTGCTGCCAGCCCTGCTTTGGGGACAGAGGGATGAGGAAAGCAGGGCCCTTGTGTGGGCAGAAGCAGGCAGCATGGGTGACTGATCACCCACCAGCATGAGTGGGATGAGGAAGGGCTCAAGAAGGGGGAAGCTGAAGCCTCTGAGAACATCCAGTTATTGTGCTGGTGGGAAGAAGAGTCCCAGAGGTGTCATGCCTGCTCCTCAGCTGACTTTTAAGGAGCTTTATGTATGTATTTATAGAAGCTTTATGTATGTTTTGTACAAAAATGTGAAAAATTGGCTTTCCTTCCATCAGCTGTCATGTTCCCAAAAATAGAGTTTTCATAGTAAAATCAAGCCTCTGGCTGAGCATGCAGAACGTGACCTTGGGTGGCCCTTCCCTATCAGCAATGGGGAGAGCAGTCCTATGGCAGCACCATGTAACAGGAATGGTGTTCCCTTGGGGCTTGTCTCTTACAGAAAAAAGAGAAAAGGAAGAATCAGTGGTACAGACAAAAAATGTGCATTTACTTGTCTCAAATGCTCCTTTCCCAGGGTCTGGTTGGCTTGTGAGCACCCCATGGCCATGAAGGTTGGGATGGAGCAGCCAAGCCTGGAGCTCCCTGACCAGCTTCCCTGTCTGGTGATGGGAATAACCTCACACCATGAAGCTGATTTTCAGAAATCCCACTGGAATCTCCAGGCTGCCAATGCAGCCTTGCTCCAATTCTCTCTTGACTTAAAGAAGGGAAAATATTTGGGTTCATATTTAAAATGAGGAATAATCTGTTCTCTGAATTGGGACCTTGTGTGCCCAGTGGAAAACAGCATCAGGAATAATGATATTTAAATTCATGTTCTGGTGTCTAGGGACAAATGCTTCACTAATGCCCTAAGATGTGGGGCATAAATAGAGCGTGTCTTACTCTGCGGGCACACATATTTAACTTCCGTGTCCTTTTCAAGGTCACTTCTCCATTTACTGCATTTATTTTACTGTCTGTTTACAAGAAATTTCAAAGAGTGCTTCAAGAAATGAAGGGTTTTTTTGCATCATAGAAGTAATTTTGATACTTAAAATGAACACCGGATTACTAAAAATATGTAATGTTGATGCTTTCCCTGAGCTCATTCTGTTGTTAATCTTGATACCGAGGTAGCTTTGGTAAGGAAACAGGCACTGGCACAGATGGTTTGGAAAATGAACCCTGATGTTGACGCAGTGCAGGGGAGGAACAGATGAGCACATTGAAACACGCTGACACATGGCTGGAAACAGAGGAAATGCTCCAGGCCTTGCTCTGGGCTTGGTTTGCCCAACTCAAGAGGGTCATTATGTTCCCTCCGTCTCCCCACCACAGTTACTTGAAGGAAGACTGTGCTCAGGCAGTGGCTGCAGTGCAGAGCTGGCACCAAAGACATAGTTTGCAATGATGAGCTAGGACCAAACCTTGTTGTGTGAGGAGGGTGTACATTTCCAGTCCAGCCTTGCGGGACAACAGTGAGTTTCTGTCCAAACTGTTTCCACATTGACAGCACAGCATTTAACCGTGCAAATATGCACTAAACTCTCCTGAATAATATGCACTATAAGCATTGTTATTCAAGCGATGAGCCTAAAAAGATCATGTCAGGCCTTTCAAACGGCAGTATTTTGTGGGTTTCCTATTTATATTTCAAATGTTAGGAGGCTAACAAGGTAGTGATGTCATTTGTAGATGGTTTGGCTGGTGCTGGCATCCAGTATTTGTCCACCTCCGCCGTTTCCTGTATTGAACAATCTCCCTGTGTTTCATCCACATGCTGGGGCAAGCTCTTTGCCCAGCTCTTGCTCACAGGGTGTTATAGGAGAACTGAGCTATCTGTGACTATGAGTTTGAATACTGGCATGTGAACAGCTGATACGCTCTTCAGCAGTTAAGCAAACACTCTGGAAATCATCTTCAAGGAATAAAAGGAAAAAGATTGCATGAGTTTATTTATTTGAGGGTAGGAAGAACTGGCAAGGCCAAGGACACCTGTCATCATTGATATGTCAGTAAGAGATCTCTTAATATCCAAACTTGTTTCAGTTCTTAGTACCTTGCCAGCCCCAGTTGAATCAGAAGTTCCTTGAATGAATGTGATGAAGCTATCAAACACGTACACTCCACGTTAAGGTGATGCTTGCACTTGTGTGCTTTCCTTTCAAATTGTTTTCAAAGGAATTCCTTTCAAATCAAGTAAATTGATTTCAAAATAAGAGTGGGAATTTTAACAGGATAAAAGTGGGTCTGACTCAGTGTTTTCGTTCCCTGGTAATGTGACAGCATCAATATTTGCAAATCAAAGCCATGGGATCTTCAAGCATCAGTACCAACATTTCACATTTTTACTCAAAGCACCTACTTATACAACAAACGGTTAGCCTACGGAGGTGGTGAGGACCAGGAGATGAATGTCACCTTGCAATACCTCACCTCACATTTTATCCATGGCCTGAAGGCACATATGGGGCTCTGAACTTTGCCTTTGGACTCCCAGGACAAGAGCTGTGTTCAGCACCAACTGACTTCTAAGGACCCTCATTCCTGCCTGGATCAAGCCCTTAAGAACGTGTTGGAGCAGCACCCATGCCATTCACAGGCACATCAGCCACTCTGCTTTCAACAGCAGGTTTCCCATGAAGTAAATTGGTTAATAACAGGAACATTCCCAAAGTGGGTTTTTTCAAAGACAAGGATGTGAGGATTGTTTTATTCAGGACAGTTTTGAATCCAGTGCCTAATTTAGCCAATATACGATGAATTATATATAGATTTAACATTTACTCTTCAGAAGCTAAAGGTTCCTTAAAAGGTCATGTTTCATTTTGTATTAAAACATGCTGTGTTGGCTTTTTGCTCGGTTTTTTTGCACATATGAGTGCTTAAGGTAAAATGTTTTCTACTTCCAAAAGCAGCAAGTGTACAGACACCTAATAAAGAAACATTTTCTTCATGCCCATTTCTGCTCAGTAGGAATTGTTCATCTCTATTGAGCAGCAGAATGGAGGAATTCAGGCTGATTTCTTCATGTTTCCATCTCAGATTCTCCAGAGAGCAATGACTATTACATTAACACAATATTACTCTTCATGTTCAATGCCATTCCTGCATGATCGGCCTGTCTAACTCATCACACTGATCTCAGCCGCTCACTTTGCTTTATAAGCTCTGGTGTCATCACCAAACTTGCTCTATCCCCCTGTCCATGTTGCTGACAAAGATGTTAAAAAGCACAGACCTCCGAGAGATGCCACTCATCGCTGAAGTGAAGCTCCGAGGTGCTCACCTGAGCACACGTGAAGCTCCAGCTTCATATAACGTGGCAGGGAAAGCTGATGCTGTCCCTGCGGTCATGGAGCTGTAAAGAAAAAGTCAGTTCTGAAGCTGAGAAAATGTGAAGTGTCTCTGAACTGAAACTGAAATCACTGCAGAGTGCAGGGAAAAAAATGGAGAAAGGGTAAAAAATACACCTGTGTGCATAAGAGAGACAGACACAGCTATGCTGCAGGAAGAAATGCTGTCTTCCACCCCATCCATCAGCAGGTGACTTCAGGTTTATTAAAATCCCCTGCTAATTGCACTCCAGGGAATAACCACAGTCTCCTGCGTGCTTCTTTAGAGGTTTGTGGATGACTCAACTGAAATGTGATATTTTGGTTTAATGCAGGCAAAGAAGCATCGTTTTTCTCTCACACCAGTCAGTAGGGAAGCATTATTCTCTGGAGCCAGATGCTCTTGTACACACGCATGCAGCATCCTTCTGCTCACCAGCACATCGGTGTGACTGAATACACCAGCAGTAAAAGCAGACTGGAAATACCCAAAGGGGAAACATCTAAAACGCCAAGAGAAAACAAAGTTTGCAGAGCAACATCTCTTCCTAGGAAAAACCCTCATAGCTCATCAGCATGCTTCACCTAGCAGGCATGGGAATGTCTTGATCATGCCAAATTTAGCTTGGAAATGTGTCAGTTGGCACGAGATGGAAATCTACCTAAAGTTTAAGAAACTGAAAGAATTTAGAAGATTCCAACTTTAAAACACAAGAAATATAAACCAAAGCTGACTGTAGGTGCCCCGTCTACAGCCCCCCTGAAGCACAGAGACTGCAGTATCCTTTTTCTACTATCTGTGGCTCATCTAGATTGGCCATATGAGTGCCAGTGTCAGTGAAGTGAGAGAGAGATGCAGCTTTTGAACATGAATCAGCCCATCCCAAGTCAGGAATTCAGCGTGATTCATCTCATCCTGAAAGGAGGCACCTCCGTTCATGTGGGATGAATTCCACAGTTTAAATCAGGTGAAGCCTGTCCCATTCATATACCATTTCCAGATTAGAAAGCTTTGACAGCAGTCTGCAGTTGTAGATACATTTTGGGTAGGAATCATCTGCTCTTTAGGACATTCAGAGATTGGATAGCCAAGTCTGAAGTAGTTGCTTTAAGCTTTCTTTGTCATCAGTGGAGAAGAACGGGCACCTCTGGAGAGAGGGCCATCTGCTTTAGGAGAGCTGAACCATCCTATGGAAATGTTCCCTGCCTTCTGTTAATGCAGGTCATTGTTAACAAAAACTGCTTCACAATAAGGAAAAAAGGCCTTTTGGGAGTACAGAAACTATTTTATGAGCTAGAGATGCAGGGGTTTGATAGCAGATGGAGAGCCTGGCACTCATTTAGTATTTGCATATGTGCTGCTGAAAACAGTGGACAGAAGTGCAAGGGGAGGATGCTCCAAAGCTGACTTACACACATGCCAAACAAATAAAACCTCACAGGTTCTCTGACCTTGGGGAAAAGAAGGTGTGTGACTGCCAGGGTAGCATCTGAGAATGGGATTTCAACCACTGTTTGATTGGGCTGTTTGCACAGTGTTAGATGGAGCTTCAAAGAACTGACACCTGAGCTGAGGTGTCTACCTGGGAGCTGGCTGTGAGGCCTTGCGTGTATGTGTATTTGTATGTGTATATATACACAGAGAGAATTCAAATGGACTGACATGGAAGGAGCTCACTTTATACTCCATCATATGGGTTAGAAGAGCAAAGAGCTCAAGGTGGTTGTACAAGCCACTACTTTTCTCCACTGAAAGGGCTGTGTTGGTCAGTTGGAGGAGAAGCTGTGATGCACCATGTATAATTCATATTGCCAGTTACTGCAGGCTGAGTCTGTGCTTGTGCACTTAGGTATTTATGTCGGTAAAAGTGAAAAGAGTTTTGTCTGAAATGGGTATTTCTGTATCGAAAGTTCATTGACATGTGGCACGATTTGGTTTTGTGCCCAGGTACTGTGTAGGTGAAGCTGGTGGGAGGTGTCAGTTGCATTTATCAGTCATTAAATGCATTTTTGTTAGCTACACACTAACCCGTGTGTAGGTAAAAATGGTGTATGCTCTACTTTTATGGGTGATGTGCTGTTAACTTGGCCAAAATTTTCCTATTTAATAACATTAATTTCCAATTTAATAACAAAGCTTTTTGTTATTAAATTGGACGAAAAATCCATATATAGCAGTCAGAAATGATAGAGCACTGCATACCGAGGAATAAGGAACTGTCATTGCTAAAGCTGTGCATCCTTTGCCCTCTTCTACATCTTACTGAATGAAGAGTTCTGTTGGTTGAAAGGTTTTGGGTTTGTGCTTTTGTATTACTCTTAACACGAGATTATTGAGACAGTGCTACAGCTTTAAACGTGCTTGTAACATCTTTTAAACCTAAGTAATTGCATTATTTTGTCACAGAGCTCTGTAATTTCATAATGACAGAAGACAAATTAAAGGACATAGGTTTCTATTGACAGAAAATACATGTTGTGATACTTCTGAAAAGCAGCACAGACTTTTTAGGTGCAGAATATACATAATTGCAATTAACTACACAACTGATTTTCCTACAAAGTTATACTTCATTTATTTCCCAGCAGTCTGTTTAATTTTAATAGGCCTACATGCTAGAATAAAATTAAGCAGATGAGTGTATGCCAGCTTTAGGAGGTCAGCATTATACCAGCCAGAATGTACATACAGCTCAGTGCTGTACATACAGGTTACAACTGCTGTCTTAAAAATAGATACCTGGGTTAGGAAAGGGGACGGGACTGAACTATTTCAACTAAAAGAGAACATAGGCTTAGGAACAAAGGGATATAAACTGCCTATGAATGTATTTAGATTGGAAATGAGAAGAATGCCTTTAACCATCAGAAGGTGAGAGCATCCTTCTAACAAGAAAAAAGAAGGATATAGAGGATGAAACAATCTGTGAGATATACCTTGCTTGGTTTAGCACAATCTCATGATGTGATTGCTTGTGGCAGGCAGCAGTGGAGTATTGTAACTCCAATGGGGAATTGCAATGTGAGTAAAGTAACCCAGGAGCTCTGCTCCAGTAATCTTCTGGTTCTTGTGTAACATAATGAGTATGTTTTATGTAAATAACCCCCATGGTTCTTCACTACAAGTGCTCGGATCCATGCTAATCACCATCAAGCTCATTATGTTCCAGCACTTCAACATGAAAGCTGTGAGGTCAAATCAGTTCCTCTTCTGCAGAGGTAACTGCACCAGTGGAAATGGCTGATGACCTTCAGTGACTGCAGCGGGAGGTGGGAAGATGAAGGCATTTGCAAGGTGTCCCTGAGTGAGAGCGGCATCAAAGAGAACACATCAGTCAAAGGAGGAACAAAAGAGGGCAGAGGAATGACTGATTGAGAACCACACCGCAGCTTGCTCATTGGCTGCAGAGTCGAATTGCAGTCACAGACTGAAAACCTGGGGCAGGATTCACTGTGAAAGATGGTTGTGAAACAGATAAATGAGTGTCTACATACACAAGTAGCAACAACAGAAAGGAAACGGAGGTGTTGGTACCCGGTCCTTGAAGACATCAGGTGTCAGCTTCCCAAGAGGGGAACAGGGGCTTTTCTATCAAAAGATAAGTTTTGCAATCACAACCATTCCTGCTTTTTGAGGAACATCACCCCCTGATGTAGTGAGCACGTTATTCCCTTCACACTGATGATAAGGGCCTGTCTGGGCTCAGCTGTGGAGGCAATACCCTGTATTTGAGACACCCACATCCCACAGGCACATAGGAGCTCCCTAGAATGAAGCTATGGTGGTGATTTGACTCCAGACAGACACATGTGGCAATGCATTCAGCAGTTTTCCATGTATCCAATAAATTTGATTAAGAGCTGAAGAAAATATCACTGTACTAATAATGAGCTCTACAAGTTGCTGGCCAGATTGCATTAGAATACTCTTAGGCATCATTAATGTCAGAAACAATCGGCTGGATTTGAGGGCCACCAGCCTGCTCGGCTCCACTGCCTTTTGGGATTAGCACGGGCTACAGACAAGTACTGAGAAAACAATTAAAGGTTATCCTTTTTCTCATGGTCTGGCTTGGAATATTTCTTCCCATGACTGCTGTTTCACTGCATATTTGGTGGCTGCAGAGCTATTCCTTCAGGAAATCAAACAAATGGGCTTAAACCATGACCATGGCTCTTTCCTCGCACCTGAAATATTCCATTCTCCATCATGCAGGTGCCACACAACTGCAGCAAAACAAGGCAGCTGCTTGTGCAAGATGGTGTGCTCAGAAACAGAGGGCTGCCTCTGGTCATGTCAAATGTGGGTGTCCCATGATCTCCATATTGAGGGTTTGTGAAAATTCAAAGGTATTGTACAATAACTTTGTGGAATGTTCTTCACAGAAACGTTAGAAAGGGTTTTGCAAGAATCAGTGAAGAATCAAGAGAAAATCAGCTGTCCATGACAGACACCATCAACTGCAGAAGCCATCTTCTGTAAGGACTGAGGCTGCCAAAGCAACCTGGCTTGCAATCACAGCTACAGCTTTCACCCACCTCTACAAGCAGCAGGGTTGGGGCTCAGAGACTTCTCTTGGGTTTTAGAGTTTTCTCTTCATCTTTCTGGGGGATCTGCCTCTTTTGGGAGAGTTTCCCTTGTCCTTTCTTTGGAGGTGCTCTCCTTTGGGGCTGGGCTGGTCAGCGAGAGCTGCAGCATCCCTGGGGCGTGCTCAGCATCACCTCCTCTCCCACATCACCACCATGTGAGGGGCACTTCTGTCACCCCACAACCTCCCACTTCATCCAGCAGGGCAGAACCAGTGGCTCCATGGGGCTGTGTGATTTCAGGAGAGGTTTCCTTAGCCCTGCTGCAGGCATACCCAGGGAACACATCTGCTTTTGTGCCACAGCAAAGCACAGCACACTTTATTTATGTGGGGATGATACTGCAGAGCAGTGGGGCTGGTGCAGAAACCTTGGCTTCATCCCCTCCCTGTGCCTGGGTGGCAGCTGGGTGCACGATGCTGTTTGTCTCCTGTCTGCCCAGCACTAGCTTTCCTCCAGACCATTTTAGGGCTGTGTTAATCCCCTAAATGTAACCAGTGATGTCAAAGGCTCGTGTTAGCTCCCTGCACAGTCCTGTATCCACACACGCCAACAAGAGCCAGGAATAACTCCTATCTCAAGCAATGCCCCTGATTCATAACGCAGACCCCTGAGCTGTCACTGTGCACGCGGATGGGGCAGCACCAGATCTGGGGAGGAAGGAAAGGCTGGGGCTCAGCAAACTCACATCAGGAATGCTGGATACAGCCAACAGAGTAGGGAAAGACCTCTCAAGGTAAGCTGGAAACAGGGAGTTATTATTGATCCAGTGGTGAGCAGAGAGCAAGCATGGGATGGATGTTTGCTTTGGCTGCTGAACTGACACATTGGGGAAGGAAAGAAAACCCGCTCCAGTGTGGATTTAAATGGATGTTACTTTTTTGTTGTTGTTGGTTTTGTCATTAAAATTGCAAAGGGAAGAAGAGAAAGTTCTGTTCAAAACAGGCAGTTGGATGGGGCTGGAGGTGACTGTTCCACTGTGGGTGCTGGTAAAGGAAAACAAGGGAAACAAAGGACTCCTTTCACAAACATACTGGAGGAGTTGCAGCCCCCATCCAGCTTTCTTCAGTTCCTGCCCAGAGAGGCAGCAGCGCAGCACCCCACCAGTGTCTGGGACATGGACCAGCTCTCACCCAAGCTCCTCCCTGAGCCCAAAGAGGTTTTCCTAGGAAAAAGGGTCTATTCTCAGACAGATTTTGCCAGCTGCAGTGGGTTTCCCATCCCATTGCCTGCTGTCACTCTCCCTCTCCATTCACCCTGCTATTTTGAGGGTGCAGTGATTGCAGCTGGGCAGATGTTTAGCAGAAGACAGGCCCCAGTGTGAAGACTTTTCCCCATCACAGCTGGTGAGCAGGACGAGCTGGGCGGAATGGGAGTTTCAACAAGGAAATGTTTCAGTGAGCAATTGTCATCTGCTGCCTGATCAGGACATGGGTCTGAGTTTAGCTAGCACAGGACAACCATCTCCTCCACATCTCAATTTGGCTATAGGCTGAAGCCTGCAGCCCTTCTCATCTCCCAGAGCCGAGTGGCACAGAGCAGCCACAACACTGATGGTGCAATCATGAGTCAGAACATGCAACATCATGGCAAACGTTCCCTGGGAGTAAAGCAGCCTGAGCTGTGGCCGGGAAAAATCACTTTTCTGGGTTTATCCTTTTCCCCCAACTTTTCAGTAGGACCAAACCTCATCTTTATATTCTTTGATTTATTGATCTTGTTGCAAAAAGTGTTAGAAGCCAAGATTATAACAAAAGGACTAAGGATGTGGGAAGCTCAGTTCTGAGATCCACAGGCCATCTAAGGTCCCACTATTACCCTGCTGGTGGCTTTTCCACACGTGGACGAAAAATTCCAACCTCAGCAACCTCTCGTGGCAGAAGCTTTGTTGAAAGTGGTGCATTCCCAAAACAAGGGGAAAAAAACCCAAACCCAACCTAAAATTGATATTTACCAGGGAAATATTGGTTTCCCTGTTAACTGGGAGGCAGTGGGGTGGGTGCAGGGGCCACAGGAGCTGCTGCTGACCCTCTTCGTGTGCAAGTGTTGGGTGGATGAAGGTCTCCCATGGACAAGGAGCAGCCCTGGGGCCTCCGTGTGTCCTGGCCACTGCTTTCACAAATGACAACCCTTTGGAAAACTGTGGAGGCTCCAGGGCCTGGGAAAGATCCAGCAGTGGAAACCCCACTGGCACAGCCCAAGCCACAGACAGCCAAGAATGAGCTGTCAGAGCTTGTTCATAGTGGGGAAGGGGTGGATTTGGTCTCCAGTTTCTGTACAGGACATGTATGAAATGTTTTATCCTTCCTGAAAAGTTCTCGGAGGCAAGCTTAATTCCTGGTTTTGCAGATATCCAGCTGCATATCCAGTGTGGGTCATTATATAGGGGAGTAGAAGGTTGGCTTGCGGGGAAGCTGCCTGCTTGGTAGGGAGAGGAGGGGTCGAGATATGAAGGGAATCAAGGAGTTCCATCATTTTGGCAGAAAGAGCTTGAGGAAAGTATCTATTGGAAGGAGGGAAAAGGGAAAGGGCAGCCTGTGTCACATCATCTTTTGGGGAAGAGCTGTGGGATTGCTCCATGCCCTGGAAGAAGGAGCCTCCTTCACACTTTCAGCATATGGGTTGCAGCAAGAACAGAAAAAGGCTTGAGAGAAGTTGCTCTCCTTGAGGGAGAGTCAGGCAAAAAGTAATGTATTTGACTGGATTTAAAGCTTATTCTGCATTTATGAGTGGTAGCAAAACCTTCCATAGACAACCCTCTGAGGGTTCACATCTATGGTATTTCTGATTAGAGAATCACAGTGACCAGCGTGGGTAGGATTGACTGTTATGGTGAACTGCCTGGTAAAGCCACAGGAAGGTTTTTTAGTTTACTGGCAGCATCACAAACATGTCAGTGTTAAAGGAGGCTTCTTCTTGGCTATTCAGAAGTGTAGGGCAGTGATTGTGAATCATACAGTAGAAGGACAGAGCTATCCCCATCCACTTACTTTGTGGCACCTGGTCAAGCATCTTTTGAAGTCAACAGGGACAAGAACGTCGCTGACCTGAGGAGGTTTCTTTGCCCCACACCTGGAGCTGTTTCCATTCAGGAAGTGCTGCACTCCAGCCTCAGAGTGCTGATGAGATTTTTCAGTAATGTGTGTGTGAAAGTAATCTGCAGTGATTTACCTCAAGGGATGCTTCAATCACCTGATGCCTCAGTCTCCAGGATGCAGCTGGACACCTCCTGTTAGAAGCTGTTCTTCCATAATTGACCTGAGGAGACGTTCTTTATGGTTGTTCCTCGCTGATGGCTCATACTGGTTATACAGCATCCCTGTGTTCGTCAGCGTCTCGTGAATCACCAGACTATGGAGTGGGTAATTGTTACTTTGGTTCCTTGCTGAGAGTTTAAATAGCATCCACAAATCAAACCCCCCTTATTGCTCCAAAATGCAAGTCTAAAGAATACTCAAGCACAAACATGAAAGGAGATGAGGAGCTGGCATGCTTCACATTTCAGCTGGAACAAATGCCACTGCAATGCTGGTATTTTCATGGTGGAAACGGTTTTGTTCCATAAGCAGCAAGTAGACCTGGCTGGGAAATGGCATTTCTCTTTTATGAGATATTTAGAAGCTGCAGGTTTTGGGTTTGTTCTGATGTGGAGCAAAACCAAGATCTTCTCTTGATTTTCAGGAGAACTGAAGAGAGTGAGGCAGGGACTCACCCTCCACCATGCTATTATGAGACTGGTGGCAAAACCCTTGCTAAGTGTAATTGATAGTGGGGGATTTATAACCATGCCGCCCTCATGCCCTGTGAGCAGCCCTTGCAGGTAGAGGGGACCCTGCATCAGGCAGGACTGAGTCCTGGGTGCTTCCAGGTCCTCCTCAATTAGAGGAGAGACCTGCAGAGGATGTGTGCAAGAGGTGACCGCAGCATCCTGCTCCATGGTGAGCAGGAGGTGACCGCAGCATCCCACTGCGGGGTGGGCAGGAGGTGATGGCAGCATCCCACTGCATGGTGGGCAGGAGGTGACCACAGCATCCCACTGCATGGTGGGCAGGAGGTGATGGCAGCATCCCACTGCATGGTGGGCAGGAGGTGACCACAGCATCCCACTGCATGGTGGACAGGAGGTGACCGCAGCATCCCACTGCATG
>JBCJKH010059967.1:0-11925 GCA_039877255.1 Loriculus beryllinus | reverse complement strand
TCCCTATAGGCCCCCTTCAGATACTGGAAGGCTGCTCTGAGGTCTCTACGCAGCCTTCTCTTCTCCAGGCTGAACAGTCACAACTTTCTCAGCCTGTCTTTCATATACGTAAACTCACACTCTATTTATTTTTCTTTATATAGTTTTAGTAATTTATTCTCCTGGGAACTGACAGCACCAGAGTTTTGCTAACCAAAGCTATCACCAGCAGAGCTATCAGCATATAAGGGAAAGCTATTCCATTTTGGAACAAGGATACATTTTTGTTACCAATCCAAACAGCTTCTGTGTTTCACTGAAGTAAGGAATTTCATTAGTGCACTTACAGAGGATAGAAACAGCTATAATTATGGAAAATCCACAGTATCTTAAATTCAGCTGAATGAAGACAACCCCCAATTTTCTCTCTTCCCACATGAAAATTTGAAATCTCTAATGACACAGCATCACAGAATTTTTTCCAAATCCTCTCTAGAAACATTTTCTTTTTTTTAAGTGAGCTGAATCTAACAGGCAACTAACAGCTCATCTCCATTAATGCAAATTTCTGTACTCATATACTACCTTTTATAGCCCCCTTTCTTCTCTCTCATCTGCTGAGTTTTGACTAGCAACTTCAGTCAAGGCCTCCACTACCACATTCAAGTTTTACATTGAAGCACTACATAAAACCCAACAACACAGATTTTTGCAATATATATTCCTGGTGTGTCTCTCTCTCTCTCAGCAGCAGCGCAAAGGAAACAAAGCATTGCACATGGAAATTCAGACTAAAGACACCAAAGTAAAGGCAATACACTTTCATTGCAAGGAAATATTATGTATATGACTAGATGCTGGATTAAAAACAAAGCAAAAAGGAGTTTTCCAGTAAAGTTCAAGATGGCAGGTAAGCAGGAAAATATTCCATACAAGTCCTAACCACCCACTTCAATGCAGTAAAAAGACTGCTCAGGTAAAACATTCTCCTCTATACAAATACTCACGTTTTAGTAGGGGCAAAGAAACAACAATTTGGAAAAAATAAATCACAAACTCCTTAATGTAGTAACAATTTGCCTCCTAGCCATTAACTAGCAAGCTCATAAAGACTGGATTGAGTACAACCCAGTTCAAACTCAAACAGGCAAAAGAAACCTATGAGAAAAAGTACATCTGTAATTCCAAATAATTTTTTCTTCTTCAAAGTTTATCCAACGCTATAAGAACTTTTCCCTTTAGAACAGGTTCACCTTAAGAACAGGTTACAAGACCTTTGTCTATTTAAATACCTCACCAGTATCACAGCTGCTGTCAGAATGGCATAAAGGTTGAAATCCTCCACAGTTGTCATCTTCTTCCCAGCCTGACCTTCATTCTTACTCACTGCCTCTTCTAACTTCTTCCCTAGCTATCTGCTACCAGGTAAACTACATCAGTCTGTAAATTATATAGTACTCCTCACATAACTGCTCTTCTTGACAAAAAACAGAAGAGGCTACAACATTAAAAGGGTAACTGTTAGTTTAAAAAAGCTCTTGATTTCCAAAGCTTGTGCAACAGTTTTCTTGATCAAATCTGTATACTACTTTTCCTCACACACTAACACCTCTTCCTGCCACCAGATTTGGAAGATGCTTTCATTGCTTACATTTCCTTTGTTTTATGTGAATCTCATTTGATCTGCAGTTTGAGGAAAAAGGGGAATGGACTTTCTCAATGCTCTCTTAGGGGTCTCTTGACTCCTGCCAATAAGGGGAGCTTTGCTATAGTCTGCCTGGTTTCTCCTTTTGCCCTAAAGAAAGAAAAATCTAAGTTACACTACTTTCACTCAAAGGACTCTGTAACATGTTTCTCAGCATCTGTAAAGTTAGTGTAATGCAATCGGGGAAACATCAAACTATTTTTAATGATCAACTTTTAAAATAACATAAATAACATTACAGGTAATGTAACAACACATGATTTTTAAACTACTGCTTTCCTACCCTCCATTACTGTTCACAAACAACTCTCAACAAAACAAATTATAGAAAGACATGCACAAAGTAAAAGTAACAGACAGTTTTTCCTGCCCTTACACACACACACACGAACCTCTCCACCTGGATACATTACATGCCATTACAGACTGCCTAAAATCTTCACAGTAGTGCCATTTTCTTGGTAAAAGTCTGTTAGATTCCATTTGGAAACATCAGTCTGATTCTGAAAAGTAATTAAGTGTTTTGCAGAGCATTTCTTACAAAAAAAAAAACACCTTATGAAAATATTAAAACAGACCATTAGAAGAAAGCAACCTGGTTTGGGGAAGAGGAAAAGAGTCTGAAAGCATAATTAATACTAATCTTAATCAATCACTATCTACCGTGCATTCCTAAATGTGATACTAAAGTTTAGATGCAACAAATGCTACAACAATGCCCAGGCCCACCAGTACACTACATCTTAACCCCCATGGTCTCTCTCATATTTACACTTCAAGGACAACATTTTGTGACCACGTTGCAGTAACCTCACCTGACCATTGACCATATATACAGTCAGACCACATTTTTGCAAGAATTTTAGTTTCTCCACTCTTGCCAATGAGGTTTGCATCCACTTACCACAGAGCCCAACTGTGTCAGTGAACTCCGACAAATCTGAGCTGCTATTCCACAGTGCCAGAACAGCAATGACACTAAGCAAGGGACCAACTTATGAGCATGCTCCCAGGTGTCATCCTGCACAGAATGCTGTGAAGATGGATCAGCTTCAGCAGTTGCCCAGAGGTGGTTAATTAAGCTCAGTCACAGAGCCCCATTCCTGCCACTAAAAGTGCTTGGCTCCCATTCCCATTATCATGTCTAAAGAAAGTGGCTTTGTAACAAAAGACCCAGATAACATTTATCTAGTCAGAAAAACTGCCACATACTTCCACAGCTATAGATGAGCCTCCTTTGTGGCGCTCTGATTTTTTAATCTTTGTCAGGTGCTACAATTCACCTTTGGTTCTCAGATAGTGAAAAGGAAAGGCTACTGCTACTAAAAAAGTAGCAGCCATGCTACTCTGCATCATATTAACCAACAGGCTAACCAGCGATTGTAGGACTGTAGGAAAAGAAACACATCGGCCAAGGAAAGTCCAATCTGGCTCATTTTAGAAACACAGCAAAAATAGTGAGGAAAAATAGCTCAGCACTGAGATTTATAGAAAACTAGAGGATAAACCCTTAGTCATATGAAAAGGGAATCCACAACCATACAACACTTTCCCTGCCAAAACAGCATATGAATTCTAAATCAGTCCGTAATTCTTACAGATGTCATGAATGAAGTATGAATTTCTGTGCTAAACATTCATACAGTAACTCAGCAAGAAATTTACATTCTAAAGCTCTTATAACCTCCCATCCCAAGTTTAGGCACCAGTTATGATTGGTTACTGTCCGTGCATATTCTTAACTGAAAGCCAAATTTAGCATGGGGAGTACTGCACTTCCAGCCTCCCCTTTCCCTCCCAACACCACCCCTTCCAATTTACAGAAAATTCAGGTACCTCCATGATTTCATTTTTACTAACTAGTGCAGTCCACTGCTGAACAGCAGCATCAAAGCAGTGCTATACCCTTAATATTCTGCATTAAAAAAACCATCCAAAGACATGGGTAAGAGATCGAAAGGACTGGGTTATTAGCTCTTGAGATGAACATAAAAAGAGAAACATTTCCAGAACGCTGTTCTTGAAAACAATTCCTTATTATATTAGATAACCAAAGTGAAAACTGACTCCAAACAAAATATTTTAATACATACAAAATACAAATAACTGTTTGACAACTTTAATAGACTAGATTATTCAGGGAACGTATTACAATGAATTTCAATGAGTTACAAGCAATAAAAAAGGCAATCAAAACTTTTACTTGCCAACAGAACACAGCCATTGTTGCACGCTACAACATGCAGAAATTATTTCGATTATCCTTTGTGCTAGGCAACAAAAAAGTACCTTACCTGATCTTCCACTGTCTGAGCACAGAGGATTAAAACCAAAGTATTAGGCAGAAACTGCAAGTGTTTCCCATCAAGAAAAAACCAAACTACTGCATCTATAAACTTCATGACTGCCCACCATGCCATGCACACACTAAGGACACTTAATGAAAACTTATCCACATCCTTTTCTTGAAAGCAGTCAGATCTCTGAATTGGAAACCTGAAAGCAGCCGTTTCATTACCTCTTGCTTCAAAATGCAGACCTCAGCAACACAACCCTACATAGCTTGATTTCCTTTCCTTATAATTCCCTCCTTGCCAATTCTTGCACTGTGGGGGGGGGAAAGAAGGAGGAATTATTTTCTTCCCTTTTTTTTTAAGTTGTTTCTTATATTTAGAGACTTCACTGCTTGCAAGTTATATTAAAGCTATCTTTTATTCTCATAACCCCTAATATTTTAAGCGATTAAAGATAATAAAAATAAAGTATTTTAAGGTTTGTGAGGTTTGGGGATTTTCTGGATTTGGCAGAGGGAGATACAGTTCATTTTTTTGGCTTTGCTGCTTAAATTAGGGAGTTTAGTCAATTAACTATTTTAACACTTGGATGCTTTCCCCATACAATTAAAACTGCCATGATTACACAACAGTAGCATTTGTGAGACAAATGCCCCCAGCAGGGCATTTGTAATTATTTCCCAAGTGTTCCACAACAACAGTTAAAGAATACATTCGAGTATTAAAGAACCTTTCACAGGAGGGCTGAAGTTGGAAGGGACATCTGGATATAATCTAATCCACCCTCCTGCTCAAGCAGGGTCAGCTAGAGCCAGCTGCCCAGAACAGTGCCCCATCAGGCTTTGAATATTTGCAGAGTGACTCTTACCACTCTGGGCAGCCTGCTGCAGTGTTTGAGCACCCCAAAAGTTTTCCTTGTCTTCAGATGGAATTTTATGAGGTTTTGTTGTTTATTGTTTGGATGTGGGTTGCGTTTTTGTTTGGGTTTTTTTGTTATGCCCATTGCCTCTCTGGACACTCGCATTCTAATTTATACTTGGTTAGTATAAATCTCCCCCTCGCTTTTTCATTCTCCAGAGCTGCATTTAAGAGCAAAGAGAGCAACAATGAGCCTTCAGTGTCAATCAGCCAGTTGTTGGCTTATTTGCAAGAATGGGCTCATCACTTCTTTCTTCCCTCCTTCCCTCTGCATCCTGCAGAGCCAGGCTCAAGGCCAGGTGTCTAACCCCATAGAAGCCCATTTGCCTACCATCAGCAACCTACTATTCCTTGAGTTCCATGTCCTCCATGGGGGAGGATCCTGTCCAGCCTTTTCTGGTTTGGCTTCACTGGAACATTAAGCAGGTCTGAACACATGCTGACAATGGCATGGAAAGCTCAGAAGCCCCCAGCAGCTCTTCAGCACTTTCCTTCTGCTGCAGCCCCCTAGAAAAGGAGCAGTAGCCAAGCATTCAGAGAAGGGATAAGCAGGAAGGAAATGGGAGAGCATGGAGGCAGATGCATCCTTTTGGGGTTTGGCTCACAGCAGTGAAAAGACTCGTTGTTTCAACAAGGCTTACGCTGGCCTTTTAAAGAAAAGGTAATGGGCAACATAGGTACAGACTCACACAATAAACGTACCTAACACTCACTCTCCCATCCATAGAAAGGAGAAAAATTAATTTCTCACAGCTGTGCACACTTACTCTTCACAGGCGCTCCTGAACTTTAGCTGCACTATAACAGGGTTTTCTTGGGTTGGTTTTTTTCTTTTCTAGCATGGCTTAGTTAAAATTGAAATTCCTGTAATGGACAACATACAGTCAGTCTAGGCTCCCAAAGTTTAGTTAATTTTATTTTAAGCTTATCCCTACTAAAAATAATCTATTTAACACTAGAGGTCACCTTGAGTTTTAAATCTCTTCCTTGATTTGTAGACCAAACATCACCTGCCACATTTAAAAAATATGATACTGAATTTGAAAAGAGGAAAAGGCTGTCTGGGCTTTGAAACAGAACTAATCCCAAAGAATAGGAAAGAGCTATCAGAGGCTTTCAGCACAACCCAGAGCACTTCTGTACGTTATGTACATATTCTCCTTCGTTAAGGAACAAATACAATGCCTCCTTTCCCTGATCTTACCTGGACACCTATCAAGTTCCCGTTCTCTTTACATACTCATATATGTATTACCTTATATAACATGATTTCAGTCTTAAGCTGGGAATTGCCAAAAGTGAAAAAGTAACTAGATATAAGGAACACACAACCGTATCTTAATAAATCTGGGGAAAACAGAATTAAAAATATTAATTTCCCCTAAAACCAGAATGTAAATGGCAAAATACAATTTCAAATATTTTTTAATTTCGCAGTTAGTCTAAAGCTAGCACCTCTAACAACATTTTAAGCTGTTTTGCTTTAGGACACAGAGAATGACTTGAAGACATCTGTGTTCAGCCTAGTCGCTGCTTTCTGGCTGGGATTTCTCAAGAATTTCCAGGGAAAAATCCACATAGCACTAAGTTAAAAGGTGGCTCCAAGGAAGAAAATATTACAAGAAGATAGCAACTCTGCTTCATAAATTGTTTGCGGTCCTGTGTATTCTCGGTGGGAGGGCAAGCCAGAGAAAAGGCCAAAATAGCATCCAGTAATTCCAGCAGAGTATTTCCTCCTCCTGCACCCTTCAGGTACTACATCCAGATCACAACCTAGAAAGGATTTGTTAAACTGTTACATGAACCTACAAAAAGAACTTAGTGTGACAAGAACATGAACTTGTGTATAAACAGCATCATTAATTCACATAATTACTTGCAACAAGTTCTTCAGTGTTTAACATATTGTCTAGTGCTACTGCAGCTAAAACCTTATGTTTACTCCTTTTCCACAAAAAATTCTCAAAGAGCCTCTTTACCTCTGAGCTTTATAAAGCTGCACCTGCTCTGAGGAACAGGCCACAGAGTAGTCCCAGAGCATCACTTGCCACTACTCTCCAAAGATACAAACAACCCCTATCACTCCCCTGAAGGATTGAGGAATTTACTATGTTCATGTCAAGAAGTTGAAAGGAGCATGTTTCGCTTTTTTATCCGTTCCTAATTTAGAGCTTATTAACTGAAGGCAAACAGGACTATCATCTTTATTGCAGAAGCATCCTTTCGTTTCAAGCTTCAGTAAGAGTGGAAGGAGGAAGGAAAGTACAACCTCAAACCCATTCAATGTACTGTTCTGACAATTCAAAATAGTTTCTACTCTTACAACTAAGGTATAACAGTTTCCCAAATTAGGCTGTGGCTGACTGAGGAAGCTGACGACCAGCAATGAGTTCTAATCGCATCTTCAAGATATTTAAAATAAAAAAATTAAAATATTTTGCTCAGTTGTGAAACAAAATGGGGACCATTTGCTTATCTTCTCTGCAAATACAACAGAACTGATAAAATGAACCAAAAATTTATGAACAAGCCTTCACCTACTACCAGACAACTTAGTTCCATCAGGCAAACAGTGCAGAAGAGCTTGCTAAGTAGTCTGTTATGACTGTGTGGAAGATGGTACAAAAAAAGAGTAGGGGTATAAGTGGGTTTACTTACAAAATTAAGACTGAAACTTACTTGACTTTTGAGATATCATCCTCATTCATAACTAAAGCAAATCCAGGCACTGAATATGGTTTGTAAAATTGATACCATCAAGTTAAAGATGTGAAAACACAAAGGAGAACCAGGTACTTTACAGTTTCATGCAATGATACAAATACTACTAAAAAAAAAAATAAAACCCCAACAAAAAACCCCTACTCACACAATTGTCATGAGGTTTCTAAATGTGCACATCACAAAATTATACAGCAGAATTGCTACCTACCTGCTTACATGAAAAATAATAATAATCACAACACAAACCACAGTGACTCCGAAGAGTGCAGCCTGTGCTTCCAATGGATTAATACACTGTGTCTCACTGCTGAGAGACAGTCTTGATTCAGTTAAAGCCTAAGCACTCAGGCTTTCCTGCTGGGAAACAAACAAGTAAATCGGTTTCAAGCATCTCCTATTAATATACAGAAACAATTCTCACAAGCCTGAAGGCAGGAGAGAGAAATAGTAGGTTAAGGTTGCATGAAACCATAACAAACTATAGCAAATCAAAAAGCTGCACTGAGATTCATTAGTTTATTAGAAAAATCATTGCAAAAGTCTACTTCACAGAGGAAGTCACCACTGCCACCACTTAGTGAGTCAAGCCAATCTGCAAGAACGTTTCACATAATGGGAAAATTTTTATTGGCCGGAGGTTCACAGTGTTCTTAAATTTCCAGAAACTGCAGATGTAAAGACACTTCTGCTAACCTGAACCAAAATCAAGAAAAGAAACTATCTGAGATGCATGCTCCATTTCACAACACGGGTCTATTTCTACTAGTTACTGTACTTCAACCTATTCAGCATAGGACAGAGATTTACACTCTGATCAAAGGGTGGAAATATGAACATTGAAAACACAGGCAGTTTGAATACTACCACCAAACCGTATTAGAATATATTGGCTAGCAGGTCGTCCCCATTTCTGAACTGTGATACTGAGAACTGAAGTAGTCTTTTTAGCTACCAGTTTTATTCTTGTAGGAAGCAAGTACTAGTGAAACAGAGGGAATGGAGTTACAAGAAAGCACGATACCATCTTATTTCATCCATTTTCACTTTATCGTGAAAAAAAAACCCAACAAAAGAAAAACGAACAAGAGCCAACAATCCCCACACACAATCAGTAATAAAGTGAAAAATGTTCTTCCCTTCCCTTGGCAATGAAAAGATGCTGCAATACAACTGCAGCATAAAATCCAGTTCACTCAAAGTCAAGTCCCTTGAATGAAGGAAATCTTTCCTCTGTTTCAGAGGGCTGATAACAGTTTAAGGATTCCAGTTAAAATCAGAGTTAATTCAAAACATTTCACAGCTCAAATGTTATTCCCCTTTCTCAGCTAAAAATGATCAATTTAAAAGTACAGATTGTTCAGATTATATTTTGGTTGCTGTCTGTAAAATGTTTTTAATGATACTTAAGAGTAAGTCTAATTTTTTAATTATATAACTTTATGAAAGCTAAAAATTATGCTGTGGATCATAAACGCACAAGCATTGGGATTTGAGCGCTAAAACAGACTTTTAAATTACAAAACTGATCATAAACTAAACCCTATTACCTAAAGTAGTAGGTACCTCAAAAGCTCAAAGACCACATTTGTTTTAGTACTTAAGTACAACTCTGTTACCACGCCAGTGTAGAACAACATTCCTAATAGGCCACAAAGCATTTGGGGGCGGGGGAAGCAGAGAAGTTTAGAAGCCCAGATTCAGAGTTGAATTCATCTTTTTGCCAAACGCTGGTTTTAGGGTTCCATAATGCAATATATGAACAACTGTTTCTGTGGTCCTTATTTTTTATTTTACTTTGGTGATACAAATTCTTCATAATGCATTCTTCCCTATTGAAACATCCTTTCCACCCCACAATACGTTATGAAAAGTGAGATAGGATGTTCTAGACAATTTACCTATCTATTTCCCAGCAAAAGCCACATCTGTGATTATGCAAGTTTTATCTTAGTTGACAATAACAGAAGGATGAATGAAAAAGGCTTCTGACTCCAGTAACTGCATGGTACTTTTGAAACTGGAAACCTATTTGAGGGGACTGTCTTCACAGCACAACAGAACCAGCTTGTAATTATGGAGAAAGGAAGGAGAGGAAAACAAAAAACAAAAAAGAAAGAAAACAGCAATCAAAACAGAAACTAAAAAGCACATTTTCTTCTGTTATCTGGTGATGCACTCAATCATTTGCAGGCCTAAATTCTACCCCTGGAGCATACCAGCCATACAGCTGCATTGTCCAAGTAAAAGGCAACATCTCAGTGTTGTAACGACCAAAGCAATTGCTGGGAACCATCCTGAGGACCCAAAGGTGTCCACAAGTTTACACAGAAAGCACAGCTTTTTATGTTTCCCAGGACAGCTAAACACTTCTCCTCACCTGCAGCTATACTTTTCAGTCTCTTCATCCACATTCTGAACACCAGTCCTCACCCTCCAAGAGCTGGCAGGCTGCACTCCCTGCATGCCTTATCAAAAAACCACAGTACCAGTTTTGTGGTCTGCCTTAGGTTTTCTACCTAAGGCAATGTCATACTTCAAATCACCAGCGAAAGCACAGGTCTTCCTACAGCACCAAACATCTGGAAATCATACTGGAACAAGCTCAATCTGCTGTTTTACAAGATAGTCCTACAGAGATGAGAACCCTTGGAGCTACCGTCACATGCTAAGGTCACACCATAAAAGCAATTTCCCCAATTCAAATAGGAATATAATGCTATGGAAGGTTCAGCAGTTCTTGTCTAACACTGTATCTCCACGTGGTTCAGGGAAGGACCTCAGTACAGTAATCCAAACCAGAAAACATACAAAGCAAGTAATAAAAAAAAAAAAAAAAAAGAAAGAAACAACCACCAAACAGCAACAAAAAACCCCCAAACCCTAGACCAGAGACAAAGGATGGACTGAAAAAAGAAATCCTTGTAGCAGCAGCAAACAGCTGGACTGTTTTCAAGCCCTGATCTAGTCCTGCAGCGAATGGAAAAAGGAGAGGATGATGGCTGACAGAACAACACTGTATACCTGAAAGACTTTTTTCCTGTAATGGAAACTTCTGCCCTACTGTAGCAGTCAAAGAACCCTTTACCCTATATAGTTCTGCTTTATTCTGTATTGGTACTAGATCAGTTTTATCAGCTAACAAACCTGAAAAGTCGTAAGCCTGATACCAATTCTCATTCTGCCTGCTTTGCCAAAGTTCATTAATTTGGACTGTCTAAATAGTTCTCCACAATCATAGCAAAACTGTGATTACAGTCTCAACTGACCACTTCGAGTATCTGCTGAAAGAATGACCCAGTCACCACTTCATCTTATCCTAGTTATTGAAAACAGATTAATAGCCCACATTAGCTTGAAACAATGGAAGATGAACTCCTCTGTACTAATTTACAGACATTATATGCTGGCCTCCTTATTCTTGCAGTGAATATCTGGATATGTGGTACAGTTTCATCAGAGGCCACATAAGGAAACAGCATCTTGGAAGTCACTTTTATGCAAATATTAAAGGTTTCTTAAAAAATCAAGAGACCAGAACAAAGAGACATCAGCAGTTTAAAGGGAAGTATTACATGGGCTCAGGGAGCTCAAACAGGGAATAAGGCCATATAGAAACATGTATATACAGAAACTCTCTAAACACTCCTGTTTCTACTTTATTTATTGTATTAAATACCAGGCAATAAGCTCTGATGCTTAAGCCCTGGTGAGTAACTACAGCCATTAAGCTATTGGTACATCTTCATCTGGTCTTCCCACCTCTTCTTTGGAATATAGCATGCTAGCAGTAGTAAAAAAAAAAAAAAAAATCTTTTAAAAAGCCACCAACACACAACTGTGGTACCTTCATTTCTACAGTTCACTTGGGCAACAAGCAGGGCGAGCTGGAAGCCACTGTGCAGCAGGAAAACCATGACATAGTTGCCATCACAGAAACATGGTGGGGCAATTCACAAGACTGGAGTGCTGCAATGGATGGCTACAGGCTTTTCAGAACAGATGAGAAAGAAAAAGAGAGGGAATGGTGCTGCATTGCATGTTAGGGAGTGCATTGACTGCTGGGACTTTAATGTCATAAGTGAGAAGGCTGAATGTGCGTGAAGATCAGATGGAAAGCCGACCAAGTAGATATCCTGGTGAAGGATTCTTCAAACAACTAGGAGAAGTTTCACAATCACGCCCCAAAGAGTGCTGAAGGAGCTAGCAGAAGGGTTTGCCAAGCCACCCTCCATCATTTGATCTTCTATGACAAGGTGACCCGCCTGGTTGATGAGGGGAAGGCTGTAGACATTGTCTCTCCCACAC
>JBCJKH010059966.1:8989-24447 GCA_039877255.1 Loriculus beryllinus | reverse complement strand
ATTCACATTTTACTACTTAGAATCTTGTCAGAGAGCAGTATTTGCATATTCAAATATGTTATTTTCACTAGTCTGTTCCTATATGTGTCAAGCCAAGCTTTTCTTACCTTACCTTTTAAAGGTGATACACATAGTAGAGTCTATTCATTACACAGACCATTTCCAATTCCAACTACTGTGAATTAAATTCAATTTTAGTGGAATCAGTAGGTACCACCTAAATGGATCTAACGCAAAAATGAAGTTGATGCTGTCATCTAGCTCCTCAAGTTCATTAATGACTGAATGACATTTAGAAAAGCAATCCCTCCAGCTAAGAATACTAATTCCAAAATGAAATACACCCTATTTTCTGCTGACACGAGATAGTGATGGTCAGTGATAATACTGAATAACTTTATCCAAGAGTCAACAGTCTCATGCATATGTTTTTATACTTACTTAGTTCAATACTTCCAACTGTTCTACTGTGTTACTTCTTGCTTCAAGAAGCAAATTTAGTGCAAAAATAGAGTGAAAACAAATATTTTAAATTCGATTTCTTAATTGTTGATGCCTATCTAATAAATCAATCTTTTATTTATTTTGTCCACATGATAAATTTAGGAGGTAACTGGCCTTTAAGGAGACAGTCTGGATAAGAAATCATTTGAACTTATTATCAAGACTTGAAAAATTGAAAGATATAAACTACAGGGAGGAGCCAAGTCAGAAAGTCTCTTCTTTCCTTCCTTTCCCAGTCTTCCTCATACAGCCATAATTCACTAAAGAAGTGTTGTGAATATTTGGACAGAATGAATGGGTGAAGGAAATGTATTTTAATAATTAGCCTATATATGGTGATCACTTATTCATAGGTCGAAGCCTGAAAATCTAAAAGGCGTGAAGTAGATAGAGCCGAAAAGCATGAAGAAGACACAGTCATGTTTAAATCACTTTTATCACTTATTTTCTATACTGGTGTTTAAAATGGTATTGTTTAGTGATACAGCATATTTTCTAATGTATGCTATATTTTATAACATGCCTCAGAGTCCCTAATGAGTATTGAAGATGCTTGAAGGGATTATTCAATTTTTATCTTATTTCTGCAGCTAAGTGTGGAAATCCCATGTCAGCTGCATGAACATTCTTGCAACTGTTTGTGGTTTGAATTGCCTGATAGAGTGAGTTTTCTGCTTCATGAACCATTGTGAGAGAAAAATCATGTGCTAAAGGTGTAGCCCAGCAATGAATCAATAAATAGCTGTTCCTCTGAAGATCAGCTCATTAAGAAGCAGACATTTGAAAGAAATAAGGTTCCCGGGGAGTCTGTAGCACCAGACACGACAAAAAGAGAGGCATGAAACCTTGTTATACGCCATAACCACGCAAGAGGAATTTTTACCTAGGCAGGATTGGTGGTTAATATTCTGCTCTTGTGCTTCCCCTATTGAAGCTCCAGCATGCTTTTGTTTATGATCTGGTTCTTGTTCAGCACATTTACATGCAACTGACTGTTCAAGTGGCTCAGTCAGCTCTAGTATAAAATGGAGCTGAGATGGAATACTAAAGGCTGGACTTTTGTTTGCAACATCAAGAAAACACAAAGAAAAAGATCAAAACTTTTTTTTCTTTGAAAAAAGCGTTACTGATAGCTTCCTTATTCAATAGTGTGGCATGGGTACATAACAGCTGGTTAAAAGACTCCAAGCTTATTTATGTTTTACCTACTTTTTTTAACTTTTAATTAAGTTTATTAGTCAGAGGTAGCTCAATGACACAGCATTTGTTTAACTTCGCAATACACAGCGATATTCACAGCTTAATGAAAAACTTGGTGTGCCAAGCTCTAATCCTGATACAAAAAGACAAAGAAACCCACAATTAAATAATCTCAACTCCCTTAGCCGACCTCTTGGAAAAGAAGTGACGTATGGTAAGCAATCTTCTCTGCAAAACAGCAAACAAACACAGCACTATCACCATGTGTGAACAGATGCTGTCCTTTTGCAGGATATATTTGAAAACATGCTCTCCTCACAAGCAGCAGGTATGCAACTTGAACAGTTTCTAACATATAATGCAACCAGAGTGAACTGAAAGGAAAGAGAGAAAGGCAGCAAAGGAGATGAAATACCATGTATTAAAATCACAATTTTCCAAACAATTTTTTAAATTGTTAACTTACAATTTGGAAATTTGTGAAATGTGACAAATAAGAGAAGAATTGAGAATGCCTGCTGCCCTCGATATGTCTCTGCCAAGATAATGCCTAAGTAGAAATGGGTAGCAGAATTAAGTTCAGTTGAATTAAGCACCCTCATTCTAGCTGGAGTGAAGAATGAAGCCATATATTTAAGTTGCTGTAAATCTGCCTAAGTTTGGGGTTTTTTTCCTCTATTTCATGGCTCCATTACCTAATCATCCTGTTGTAATATATGCATACTGTATGCAAAAAAAAGCATGCATTATTTTTGTGCCCAGCTGTTTAGTGTGCTTAGCAGACATCATATAACAAGTGAACAAAGACTATAATTTCAAATAACAATAGTTTTATCCTAACCAGATTCTCTGCTATGGTTATGTTATTTATGGTAATCCTGTCTTCACACAAGCAGGCTGAAGGAGGTGTGCAGGACAATCCGCTGGAGACGGAATGGCAGCACAATGGTACAGTGATCCACTTGTTCATATTTTGCTATTGCCTATTTGAAAAGGTCAGACCCAGATAAAACTGACAAGATACAATATTCCTCTAAGAGGAAGAACATGGTTTATGTGTCTCAGTTTTGCCAAAAAACTATGGAAACCAATGCTTCATTTTGTGAATAAAGATGTAGGCACAAATACTGCTTAAAGCAGGGTGAATGCCACCCTTGGGCAGAAGTGTTTAGGAGCTGCAGTGGTAAAAGGTTGGGGCAGTGCTTTGTTTTGCAGAACATTTGGGTGTGTATAACACGCCTGTCTAAACAGAATTGGTGTGTCTGATGGCTGATCCAATATTCCAAGGAGGTCCTCTATTCAGAACTTGTTTTCTTTCCACACTTACCCTACTTTGTGTATTGTGCTAGATTACACTGGTTTCATAAGTGGCAGTCATAGTTATTGTCCGTCTGGATGTTTTGAGGCTCTATAAAGTTTTAACAATGTGAAGGGGGAAAAATACTTAAGTATGCAGCCAGAATGAAGTGGTTATCTCAAGATTTAACCTACTGTCCCTAGAAAGGTACAAAGCACACTTCACAGTCAATGTAAAACTTACTTAGATCTGTAACCTTAAAAACAAATCTAAAAGCATTCTCTTAAGAGATGAGATTATCTCTTAGTGTCTGAAATCTCTTAATGAACAAAAATACACATAATTATTAAAATAATACTACACATTCAATCTTGATTCAGGGCATGTATAAATGAATCTAATATTTAACTCTAACTTGTCCTATTGCTTGCTTTTTATTAAGGAGATTTTATACCTTTTGACATCCTTTAATAAGATTTTGGTTTGCTGTAATTTATTTTTATGCTATTCATCAGAGAATGACAAACACTTCTCAAAATGTTTGTACATGCTTGTCATGAATTTTCCACATTTAAGAAGTCCTCTTTTCCATTTCAGTTTTTTCCAGTGCTTAATTATTCTTTTTCTAAAAAAAGCACAAACAACAATATGGAGGATAAGCTTGAATTTCAAATACATTTCATGACAAAGAACAGTTGTTACCAATGCGATCAATGTGATATATGTGATGAGACAAGCCACATGAATAAATATTTGGAAAAAATTAAGACAGCTTGAACAGACATCTATTACTGGTATTTGTAATTTCACATGTCCTGAATTCCACATCACAAATTCTGGTATTTCTCACAGATGTAGCTTTCAGTTCTTAGATCCTACTGGCTAAGGAGTAAGATCCCAAATTGCACAGAATTAAATTCCCCAGAAGATTCACTAGTGCATTACAGTAACGGGGAAAAAGCCCCATAGGTAATTTAATTTTTTGCAAGAAGTGTGCACACAAAAGAAACATTTTGGTAAGTCCACATTAGCAACCTGCAGATTTTCCTTCAGTCAAAGAAAAAAAAAAATGTTATCCCAGCCCAACTCACCCTGTCAGTCTTTAACTACTACAGATAAATTTTGATCCGTTCTCAAATATCTGGCTAGGCAATATTATGGTTCTGCAATTAAACTACTCAAGTGCATATCCTGTATCTGTGGAATAGGCCTTTTGAAGTCACTAACGTTTAGACTGGTCATCTTTAATAGTAGGCAGTTATCTGTGTCAGGGTCTAAGGAACACATCAGGGCTTTGGAACCACGTCTCTAAACTACTGCTTCACATCATCAGATAATACATGGCTTAACTATTTTCTGCTAGGAGAGCCTGGGTTGCTTGTTTGCCACTCAGAAATAAACAGCACTGTATTTTATACACAGCCGTGGCTGTCTTCATGTATGTTCCAGGTCAGCACATCCCAGGGACAGATGGAGCTCCTGCCAGCCACAAGGCCTACCAGCAGGGTTAGACAGGTAGACTTCCCACGGATGGTGGGTGACTGCAGCCCACAGCTCCCACTACCTAGTTGTAAACCCATTACATCTGGGATGATACAAATGAATGGTGTACAAGTGTACAGCCACGGGCACCAGGTCTATGCTATGCTGAAGGAGATTTACTAGTACAGCACATCCAGCTGGATCTTGAACCTGGATTTGTCGTGTCTTTCTGCTCAACAAGTGGTACAAAAGGACACGGCATATGCCAAGTCCCAGTCCTCAGCATGCCAGTACACTGCCCTGTTACTCCAGCATTCAGTTAGCTCCAAATCACCCTGTCACCCAGCTTTGCTGGGTGACATAGCACAAGGGAAGCCAAATTACACAAAACTGTCTTACTCTGATATATTGAGCAGTTCGTTATAATTAGCCCTCAGAGCAAAATAATACCTGGAATGAGAATAGTGTAAGGGCTCTTCAGACAGCAGCTGCAACTGTGACTGCAATTGCAAGTGCAATGTAAGTCTCTCTTGCTCATCTACAGCTTTCTGGTACTTCATCCCTTAGCTATCACAGACAGGCTGATTTTTTTTTCTTTGCCATTTGTCAGAAAGTATTAAATTATGTTGGGCTGGAGAAAACCTCTCCTACTGTTGGAGAAACAAAAAAAAAAAAAGAATAGCAACTGCAACAGCATCCATCATAAGGCAGAGACGCTGCTAGAACAGTGAAGGATTTTCCTGTAGTTTCTTAATGCTCATCTGCAATAAATTTTATGAGAGTTTGGAAGAAATAAGAGGCCTAACTTAAACAGCAGGTTCACTAGTGTGGAAAGCTGTGCAGCATGGTTACTGGCAAATCTTTGTTTTATCCATCCTGACAGGTTCTACCATGCTATGCAGGTATTTTTCTAAGGCAGTATTCTAAATCACTGTAAGGTCATCAGCATTCCCACAGTCTTCCAAAGTATTTTTGTGTCTACCAAAGGTCTCTCAGCATGGGAACCTTTGGCAGACACCACTAACAATAGGGTGTTATAGAACCTCCTTTAATGGAGCATGTAGTGCTGAACTGTGCTCTGCTGCAACATTCGTGCTCAGAGGAAGAGGGAATGTCATCCGAAGAGTTATAGCTTGTGTACGAGACTTGTATTAAAGACCACCTGTAGTAATAACATGTTTTAAATCATCACAGCAAAGTAAACCGATATTACAGTCAAACAAAACCTTTTTTCTTCCACTGCTCACTTAAGTAATTAATCAATAATTTGGCTAATAAAATGGTGTGTAATTCTGTTATTGTACTGCGCACACTATACTGTCTTCAATGTAAGTGCTTCATACATATTTACAAATTAAAAGCTCTTCACCCCTCTAGGTTAAGCAAGTCCCATTGGTTCTATTTAATTGATAGGGGAGCCATGACAAAGGTTATTTGCTTAAGGCCAAATTTAAAGTTCTGTATGAGGAGTCCAGGGTAAGACATCACCAGGAGATTCTAACCTATGCCAGCCTCCAGAAGACCACCCTCCAGCTGAGAACAGCTGGAGTGCAACATGTGCTTGTGTCAGGAGTGTCCTCCTTTGCCTTGTTGCTCAGTCTGATGTGAGCCACCTTTCTTCTCCTTTGGGTGAGTGAATGTTTCCCTTCTTTTCCCGAACTGTGGTGGAGCACTTCCAAGAAATGTTAAAAAATTAAACACAATTAAAAGTTCATTCAGGATTTTTTTAAAATCTTACTTAACTCTAGGAAATAAAATTACTGACTCTACCACTAGTAACACAATGAAAGTCCCAATAATAGGAAATGGCATTTTGGATGCCAGGGTTACCAGCATCCTACAGGGGGCTGCTTATGCTGTACTACAGTGATGCTGTGATGCTTCTGTGCTGCCCTGCTTTGCTAAAGGTTAGGAGATCAAAGTTATATCCATGCTAAATGATTTGAAGTAAAACAGGCCCTTTATTTTCTGACCATCTCAAGGGCTTTTGAAAATGAGAGGAAATAAAATTACAGTTAATGGATCTAGAAGGGCCTAAGGATAAGAGAATAAGAGTAAGTGGTGTAAATAATCTCCATACTGAACCTGGTGCTGCATAGCAGCTTCTCTAATGTGCCTAGTCACACAGTGAACCAGTGAGCAAATCTCACAGATTTTCTGCCCATACCACTAAGAACAAAGCTTAGGGTGCTTTTAAAACAGAAACCTCCCCCAAAACACTTTCTTTGTTATTCATGAAGACATTCTTTACACTACTTTCCTCTGCATTCACTGATAATTGCCATATTACTCATTTGCTTCCATGCACTGTCCTTTTGTTAGTGCTCCGGAATTTGCCTCCAAAAGCAAAATTTACCACATTTTCTAAATCTAAAACATTTCTTAAATTAAAGGCTTACTTCGTTGAGAATCAGAAAGTTAACATAGGAGTTCTCTTTGTTTGGCTTTGTTGTCAGGGAAAGGAATGGTCTGGCTGAAGAACTGCTTCTTTTCAGAGAGTGTTGGAGGGCCATATTAGTCAGGTTTTTGTTTTCTCTTTTGAAAGGAAGATAAAGCTAGATAATAAATAGCAGAGTTTCTCTAGGCAATGTCCTCTTTATGCTTGTTCTTAAGACCAGTGTAGGCAATATTATCCACAATTTCATTAGGGAAAAATGTTTTAATGTACTTTTCTCAGACACATTACACATATATGCCGGTGCAAGGAAAAATAGCTGAACTATGCATTAACATGCATTAATATCTGTAACAGGAGCAAGACTCGAGTATGCTGCTTTGGAAAATTGCCTTGCCATAGTTTTGTGAAGTTATGCTGAAAAGACTCCTTTAAAAATAGTCAAGAAAAGTCAAGAAAATCTCCTACATCATTAACATCTTGCATTGCTTTTGGTATCTATGCATTGCTATATTTTTGAAGATAAAAAGTAAAGTTTTCCTAAGACAACATCCCCAAGGTACATAAAGACCTGTGGAGTACATTAGATTGCTGACACAGCAAATCCACTCCATACATTCTGGAGCTCATGCTCCACATAGACAAACTTTAGAAAGCCTAGACTAGTACAAGACACCACATCAGCCAAAGCAGCACCTCACACTGTCCTCAGTAAAAGTTTGGCAACATAACCCTGAATTTTCATTCACACCCATAGAAAAGTGAAAGATTCCCATGTTTCTTTTCCTCTGATTGTGGCTCTGTCTAGAAGTACGAAAGCTTCATTTTACATTATGGGAATGGAAGGAGAAGGAAGAAAGCGGAGTAACACCACCCATCTTCCAAGAGCTGAAGAGGAAGGATGATGCCTGGGAGCAGCTAGGAGTGAAAAGCTGCTGCTTTTCCCTGGGACAAGAGCTCTGAGGGGCTGCTCTTAGCTTCCACTGCTCCTCCAGTTTGTGAAGGACACTAACTTTTGCCATCCTTAAGGATTCAGTGGTGGGAGAGCAGGTGGCTGTCAAATATCAGTGGTCATAGGTAAATTCTGCATTCAGGATTCCCAGATAGTTTATTAGACAGGTAGGAATGTAGCGTGGTGAGCCCAGAGGCTGAGGAAAAGGCTCTTCTAGTTACAGCAGCTGTTACTGACCAAGGGTCTTGCTTCAGCAGCCCGCAGGATTCCTCATTACTCATAACCACAGATCTGCTACTGAGCCATATATACAGTTTCTAGCACATAAAGCAGAATCATAGAATCATTTAAGGTGGAAGGTGCTGCTGGACATCATCTAGTTCAACCTCTTGCTCACAGCAAAGTCAAATTCAAAGTTAAAGAAACTGTCAAGTTCTGACTATCTCCAGGGACAGAAATTACAGAGCCCTTCTGGGCAGACCCTTCCTGTGCTGATCCACCCTCATTATGAGCATCTGAGAGGTGTGGATGATGAAGACCTTATCTCTTACAGAAAGAAGATACTGCTGAGCAGCAGATGGGCCAGCTGCTGAGACAACCTGCTCCATGGAAATGGCAATATTTCAAAGGGCACAGCCCTGAGGGAACTCAACACCATCCCTTTCCATTTAATTCAGTCAGTGGGGACTGAGACAGAAAGATTCAGAATCACTCAGAACAGACATGAGTGAGGACTCCTTAATCCTATTTTACATGCTCTTGTGGGGGTACAAGGAAGTACTGCCACAATGATGTTTCCTATCAGTAGATTCATGCAACCTCATCAAGTATGCTTGCAGAAGACCGTGCCTTCATCTCCTCCCTGGTTTCTCCACAATGCAAGCCGTGTGTGTGGGGTGGCTGGAAGACAGTCTTCTGGGCACTATAGAGATTATTGGCTCCAGAGATGGAAGCGACCTCAGTGACCTGGTATCGGAAATACTAAGCCAAATGTTCTGGGAAGCAAGAATCAAAAAACCAAACACACCCCACAGCCAACCACCCAGTTCATTTTAGTAAAGATTTATTTTGAAAGCCTAAGAGGAAGGATTTTTTTTTCTTTCCTTCTTCTTGTTAACTTCATTCATTCGCATGTATCCTTGGAAACTGTAGTCAAACTTCACAAAAAAATTATTTTTCAACAAAAAAGGTTCTTGCTTCTGGACAGAAAACAAGTAAAACTCAGATTGAAATTCCTCCTTTATTCCTGTGACCTGGGGCATCTACTGCTGCCTTTTAAAATAGGCTTACTTCTCCGTCTCTGGTGATTGTTATTAACAGTTTAGGGAAAGTGGCGATAAAGATCAATCCCCTACCCAGAAAAGAAACATTAACTGCTTCTTTTATGTCTTCTACACTGAGTGACCAGCTACAGTTTCAAATGATCCCCAGATGTTCATTACTACTTGTGCTCAAAAGCAGCTTATGTTTTCTCTAGAGCAGCTGTGCCATGTTGGATATTTCTGGTCTACAGACTTCAATCTCTTATCCTCTGAAGAAAAAGTAAAGGTCAAACAGAGAGCCTGTGTGGCATAGAAGTCCCCATTGAGAAACAAACCGAGGATGGTTTCTTACCAACTTAAGCCATGACTCTCCATGCTCAACAAAATATTCAAGAAATTCCTACAGAGATTGGTATGTGATCATTACAACCTTTTCACCTAATTACAGAAAGATTTAAAGAATAATCACTGAGGTTTCTCACAAAAACCGTATCATTTTCTGGTTTTTTACAGCAGTCTTTAGTCTTCCTCAGAACTCAGACTTCTCCCTCACTCCCTCCTGTCTAGCATCCTTTCTTTATGTGGTCACAAATTTCTGCCACTTTGGCAATAACCATGACACACGTTCACTGTGGGGCTGCGCACGACTCCCTGTAGTCAGGCCTATTTTCTCTTTCTCAGCTGAGGCGAGGGGGGCAGCGCTGACTGGTTAGAGAGCAGCTGCACACCAGAGGCAGAAAGGCATTTTCTGAAATGTGGGAATTTATCACGTTATTTGCTTAATCTCAGGCTTGTGAATCATCATGTCAGACAATGCCAGCAAGTCACAAGTGAGGAGCTCACACAAACTCTAGTGGACTTTTTCAAAGCTTATAGACTGCCTTCAGAATCTCTGTCACTTTTATTGAATTTAAAATCTCTATCTTATGTGGCTATGAAAATAGCATGGAAGGAAGTATAGAGAGATCAGTACTGTTCAAACAGGTATCAGGATGAGTGTGGCATAATGAGGAATTGGTGTCAGGCAGTATCTATTATGTACCTGGAATCAGGAGACACCTGTTGTCTGTTCTGTTATTCTTGGTCTGGCCTCTGAAGGCATCGTGACCTGGCTAAGTTCACTCTTCTCTATGCCTCCAAGCTCAGTTAAGATCCAGAAAAATGGAGCAGATCAGACATCCAACTTGTCTTTAAAATTGAAAGACACACACACACAAAAAGTGATCTCAGGAAATTACAGTACAGATAACTTAATCTGATTTAATGGGAAAATGCCTTAAAAAATTATTACAGTCAATATTCAGGCACCTACAGCACTTGTAAGCAGAAAACAAAGAGTATCAAAACCAACTGATACCATAGCACACTTTCCTTCATTTACAACTAGCCTGGTGAAGAGTGGGAGGATTACTATGTAAATTTGCATGGCATAACAAAGCTTTCGACACAGTCTAATATAAAGCCTCAAAAGCAAACTGGGAGAGATACTCAAGATTAAACAACAGACACACAGTTGTTTGAGGAAAGACAGACTAGGAAACAATCGCAGTAGCTGACTTACAAAGGGATATCAAACAGGACATTCTGTTTTGTGTACACGGTGTACATATGACAGTATATTACAACATTAGCAAACAGCAATTACGTTTTTAACAGTAATGAACAAGGTCACAAAAATGTCTTCCAAAGCACTTAATTTTCTAGAAACATTTAACATGACAAAATGGATTCTTTTATTGAATTTAAAATATAGTTTTTATTACCCTTTATTATTTTTTCTGATCAGAAGGTTGTTTCTTAGACCAAACATGGAAAAAGCATAAATCAAACTTCCAAGCTTTACAGTTTACCATGTCCGCTAGTCCTGCGGTCAGTAAAAGTTAACTCCATTAAGGAGCATCAGGTAAACAGGAACCACAGTAAGGGAGCATGATTGCAACATTCTGCTTCTTACATATAGATTATTCTCTAATGCCCTAGAGAACAACTGCAACTATTCTTACACCACTGAAAAATGCATTTTTTTAGAGATTAAGGAGTACTTATATATTACACAAAGAGAAAGTAAGTTGGTTACTAAACTTGACCCTTACGAATTTAAGAATTTTGATATCTAGAAACAACACCAGCACAAGTTTCTCTTGGTCATATCACTAAAGAAAACTGGCCAGCTCATGCTGCTGTTATGAAGAACTACAATGGCTACAGAGCCTCTGAGCAAATGACTCACTTCACAGCTGGGCTAGAGTGCCCTTGGAAATATAGACTGCCCTGCTCATTCTCAGAAACTATATTGAGCAGATAGGCAAATAAACACTTTTCAAATATTTCTACTGTTTTCCTTTTAAAGGCTGTTATATTATAGCAGATAACTCCAATAAGCCAGCGTGGATATTACTATAAAATTGATAGTTAACACCCTAAGTAAACATAGGAATCAAAATTTATATTTTTCCTTGAAAGTATTTGTAACATATTATTAATCTTGGATACACTATTTATATCTATATAAAAATATAAACCACCTATAACTATACCTAATGCCATTCATCTAGAATACTATATAGAGTATGAATCTATTACGAGAATAAAACTCTCTCATTCTTTCATCCCTCCACCACTGACTTTTCAAAAATGCCAAATAATGAGTGAGTATAGTCCTCCTAAACTTATAAACATGACAGCAACTAACAGAAAAATGAAAGGAAAAAAAAAACCAACCCAAACCAAAACTCATTACTTACTGCATACCTTGTATTTCAAGTATGTGTCCAGGCAAAATCACTGTGGAAAAATCAGCTTCAAGAAATTCAGTAGAGGCTGCATTCTGTTAATGGAATATTAAACTGTTTGAATACTTGAGTTCACACATGTGGCTTCCCACTGAAAGTAACATCAAAACCAAACATTAATTGTTAGCATTTAGGAAAATATATTAAAAATAAGGATGGAGAAAGGAAAAATGTCCTATAAGTTTATAACACCAATAGGTAATGTAACAGGCAAGAAACAGCAATGTGTGCTTTTTGGGCTCAGAACACAAACATAGCAAGAATAAAAATAATAAGAACAATTTTCATTCTACTTCGCTTTCTTTCCACCTGTTCTAATTAGTCCCTGATGATGTGAAAGCTTAGCTTTACTAATGCTTAGCCCCCCTGAAATCAATTAATGCTGATAAAACCAAGACCAATCAAAGAGCTTTAAACAGATTATTATCTAAAGAATCTAACAATTTTGTTGTTATTATAGCTCAATAAATAAAAACAGAAGATCATGTGACACAAGGCATTAAAATTTCTTACCTTTTCAGTACACATTACTTCTTTCCACCTCTTCTTGGGAAAAACACTGCCCAAAGACTGCATGAATAAAAGAGATAAGAAAAGAAATACCCCAAAACATGCTAGGACTCAAAATCAATCTGTTGTATCTGATACAGTGTGAAACCACCTAATCCTAATTTCAGGGCAATTATTCTGATTGAGCATTCAACTGAGCTGGGCTTCTCCTTTTAAGTAAAGTGAAGATGCTAGTTTGATTTGATTGGATCAGATCATATGGAAATTTTACATATATTTTTCAAGTATTTCTTTCATGCCAAATAGGCAGGTCTAAAATTGACTTCTCCAGTCATGTGTGATGGCCAAAATGAACCAAGTTGTTAAGTCTGTAGGATCACACCCGAAACACTATCTGAAAGGTATTTTGAACAGACTCCATACTTATGTTGTGAGGCTTCCACTGTCTTCATAGTGTTAAAGGAAAGCTGGCTGAATTTGACTGCTCTTTAATAGGAATTTTGTCAGATGGACTTAAAGAGCTACCTTACAAACAGTCTAACTGCTGTTGCTGCACACACCACAGCTTCCACTTGGTAACCAGTTTTGGACAGCCCTGTGTTTTCTCCTCCTTGCTGCATCAGCGTTGTCATTTAGACAACACAGCTTGGTTTTGGTACCTGCCTAAACAGCTTTGAAATTTTAGTATTACAAGAGCATCCAAGGAACATATTCTGCAGTGTATGAAATAATTTGACTCATTGCTGATACTGAGAAGGTATTAGGATGGCCCTTGCATCCAATAATCTGTTCCCAGTGAGAGCAGGTAAATTTGAATCAGACTTTCTTAACACAGCACAGTTCTTCCAATCAGTAGCCTGGCTCAGCATAAAGCTATTCTTTATTCTACTGCTAAAATGTTACACAGGCAAATATCTAATTATGAAAAGAACAATACATAGTTCATATGTGAAACATTTTCATATGTTATCATGTAAGTGTTAATAATACCGGATTACTATTATTTACACTTTTCTTCAAACTGAACTGTGAATTACCTTATTTAATTATTCCTGACGATATAAATTTTATTTTAATGTCAAAATCATGTTACTTACTGATATATCTCACCCAGCTTGTCAAAAGCAGCTGGGAAGGCTCTGAAATATGTACATCACAGACAGCAGTCTTCTGATGTAAAGAGGACAATCTTCCCTGCTGAGAAACCTGAAAAAACAATAAAGTGCATCGTTGATTCTCTATTTGCTGAGAAGGGGCACATTTGTAAGTCTAAGAATTGAATTCAAACTGGAATCTCTTTTTCATAGCCCTGAAATGGAATTGTAAGTGGACACTAAAATATCCATCTTAAAACTGACAATTTGGTTATGTGGTTTGCTGAGAAAAAATAGTAGAAATGCTGGAAAGCAATTTCACTAATAATTTCCACACTGTTTCTCCTACATATGATTTACTTTATTTCAAGGGGGTTTTTTTCCCCATTCCCAAGTCTTTTATCTTTCTTCTTTAGCACTTTAAAAGAAGTAATTCATTTACAAATTTACATTTCTCTCTCCTTTTTTTGCTTGTTTCATTTCCCTCCCACTTTAGCTCAGTGGAAATCAATTTTCAAAATCAGGTAGATTGCTATAGAGAAGAAAAAATGTGATCAGAGAAAAAATACATAAAACCAAGATTTTTTTTTTCATCTTTAATAATTGAAGAAATAGCCTCATCATATTAAAATAGATTTCATTGATAGGGCCTTTAAAATATTCTATTGTCTATTTAAAATAGTCTATTGTCAAGTTATTAAGACTTTGCTACAAAATAAGCTCAATTTTAGTGAATTGTGGGACCACCTGGTTAATTGCAACATCAAGGATTTCCCTAGTCCTCACTAGCTAGGTTCTCCTAGAAGCAAGAACGACTTAGCTTACACACCTGTGTAGGCCACCTGGTGAAGGCATCCAGGGAAGCATGACAGAAACTAGCTTCCACTCATAAACCTTCTCAGGATTAAATGGTTAGTAAAAGCTACAAGGCAGGAGTCTCTTCCTGCCCCTCAGAATATGTTAAACCTCATGGGTCTTCACAGGAATTAAGATACAAAGTCTTCATTCACCCTTCAACCAGATAAGGCAAGAGCACATCTTTAACCAGCTGTAACAAGCATAGGACTTAATCATAGGCATGTAATTAAAAATGGACTTCAGGACTTCACAGAGTAAGACCACGCTCTGACAAAACATCCTTCTGTTTGCCTGTCACCAGGAAAGGTGATTACAACTCTAAGATACTATTAAAGCTGCTGAGACTGTGGGGCTTTTAAAATTTTCTTTCATGTCCAAAGTTATTCAGGTGCCTTTTTTAGGCACTATTTTTGTACAAATTAACTTGTGTTTTCCATCTAAATTTTCAATGAAACTGCAGCTGCAGTGTGACCTCAACCTTTCTTTTTTTTTTTTTTTTTTTATTACTTAGCACAGATTTTAAGATAGGAAATAATAACAAGCCTATTGGGCTTGAAGACAATCCCTAGTGGTACATGCTTTAAGTGAGCTATAGCTGTTAATAGGTCAGTAATATAATTCCCCACAAGTGAAAGTTAGCCAGAGAGCACACTTAAGGCAAAATAATGGTTAAGGCAAATATCTGGGGATCAGTAAAATCTACTGTTTCTAACATTAATCTTCTTTATGAAAGAAGGCTATGAGAAGCACTCATCTGCCAGCCTGACCCAGTCTCAAGGGAGGTCTGTTTCCTACCAGGGGCATGGATCAGGGATGTTGCAGAGAGGCTGCCTGCTGTAGTAAGTCCCACTGACTATTACCCACTTCTAGTGATACATGTGGGTGCTAGTGATGTAGATAGCAGTAGCCTGGAGAACATAAAGAAGGACTACAGAGCCCTGGGAGAGGTGGTTAGGGACTCTGGAGCTCAGACTGTCTTTTCGTCAATTCTCCGGGATACAGGGGAGGACCCCAAAAAGGCTAGGAGGATTGGACAGGTTTATAAATGGTTAGAAGGGTGGTGCAATAGTCAGTGGTTTGGTTATCTAGAACATGGGACTCAATTGAGTAGG
>JBCJKH010059962.1:0-28570 GCA_039877255.1 Loriculus beryllinus | reverse complement strand
TGTGTCCCGATATGGGCTGTGTGTGCTGGAACATGATTCATGTGTCCGCGGATGTACCGTGCGTCCTGGGATGGGATATGTATCCCAGGATGCGACATTTGTCCTACAGCAAGTCCCACTGTACAGGCTGGAACAGAGCTGGTACCTGTGTTGGTGGCCATCCCATGAGGCAGCCTTTCCCCCCCCTCATGCCATGTGCCAGCAGTACCAGCAGCACCAGCAGCACCAACAGCACCAGCCCTGCCTGGGGCCTACTGATGTTGTGGGGCTTTGTCCCTGCCATGGGGCTGGGCCATGAGCAGGATCTCTGCAAGCCCCACAGGGACAGCAGCACTGGGGCTGAGGCACCAGCAGCCCTTGACGGAATGACCAGCTTCACCTGGACTGCACTCACCGCCCGCCCCTGGGGATGGAGCACTATTTAAGCTCAGCCCTGAGCATTTCTTCTTTTCCCTGCTGTGATAGGAGGATGGTGGTCTTCAGGTGTAGCTCTGCTCTGCCCAACCACTGACCCACAGATCCAGACCCTGACCCACAGCTTGCCCTCAGAACTGCCTCGTCACCAGGTACTTCCCAGATCATCAGGACTCTTGGTAAACCAAACCATCACCCCCAGCCTAACCTGCTCATGGGTCTGTTACTGTGCTCAGCTCCCAGCCCTCAGAGAGCTGCTGCACCTTGCAGCCTGGCTCAGGCCACCCCAGCTCTCCAGGAATGCTCTGCCCTTCCCATTCCAAAACCAGCACAGCAGCACCAGGACAGCCCAGGACAGCAGCATCAGGGAGCCCCTGCACTGTGGGAGCAGGAACTTGCCCTGAGCCACTTGGAGCCTCCACACACAAAACAAGAGGACACACAGAAAGTGTGAGAGAACTGGAAATCATGGGGTGTTTAATGTTTAAAGCTGTACAGAGGGAGGGAAGCAGGATGTTGCCCTGGGCCCCACTCTGCTCTTGCATCTACAGAAATACAAAGCCTGGGCAGCAGATAACGTAACTGAAGAGGAAATGGCTCCGGCCAAAGGCCCCGCACCCAGGGGCTGCCTGGAGAGCCAGCACCCCCAGCAGTGTTGGTACCAAGCAGAGGCCGCGAGGGGAGGAGCTGTGACGGGGCTTGTGGAGGGGCACTACTGCAATCTGCATGGGGTAAGCGTTAGCTCAGAGGCGCCCAACGTCCTCGTGGCTGGGACCCAGCTCTGGGAAAAGGAAGAGGGGCCCTTAGTGGTTTTATTGCCTTCCCTGCTGGGTGCTGAGCACCCTCCGCACTCTTCCAGGATTAGATGCCTGCAGAGCAAGGGAGGAACATAGTGCACATGTCTGCACTGCTTTGCTCCAGGGCACCAGCAGTCAAACCCGTTCTGCTGGTGCCAGCTCAGGCTGTGTCCCAGCAAACCGAGCTCTGGAGCAGGCACAAGAGGGGGATGAGCTCCCTGCCGGCACCCAGTGCACAGCTGCTTCCTGGGTCTCAAGTGCAGCAGAGGCTGGAAATGGCTCTGATTCCTCAAGGTTCATTTGATGGGCCTCAAGGAGCTGCGGTGGGGACGTTCACATACTGCAGCTGCTGGGGGTAGCGGCGCATGTATGGGCAAGCAGCTAACAGTGGTGGTATGCCCAGGGTGAGGGATAGCAGGGACTCCTCGGACACCTGCCCCAGGGCAGGAGGATTGGGGGGCCACCGGGCGCTCAGGGGTCTCCGCTGTACTTGATGAGGTGGCCGCTGAAGGTGATGTAGGTGTCGTACTCATCACTGAAGACTGCATTCTCACGCTCACCCTTGTAGAGCCGCACCCAGACCTCATCCTGCTCCTGCAGATCTAGCATGACGCTTTGGCTCTGCATGATGCTGCGGTCGCTCACTTGTGCGTAGAGGATCACCACCTCCGCCCCATTGCGCATGATGTGCAGGTATGTCTCCTTCTGGTTCCAGGTGTGCACGTTGAGGCTGAAGTAGTAGATCCCGGGGACGTAGCAGTAAAACTTGCCCGTGAACATGCTGAAGTGGTCATAGAGGTTGACGAACTCCGTGTCAAAGATGAGGGTCTGGTAGTAGTCGTTGCTGTGCAGCGGTTTCTTGCGGCCCACCGAGAAGGCAGCATAGTGGCTCTTGCAGCGCTCTCCCGGGGCGCCCATGCTGCCCTTCTGTCCCTTGGGCCCTGCGTGGCCCATGCTGCCAGCCACCCCTGTCTTGCCAAACTTGCCCTGCATGCCTCGCTCGCCGCGGTCCCCCTTCTCACCTGGCCAAAGTGGAAGGGACAGGTGTGTGTTCAGAGGTGAGCGACACCCAAACCCAGTGCCTTTGTGTGACAGAAAGGGATGGGGGCAGCAGGGATCCCCCAACCACCTCCCTGGGCACCAGACCAAACTTCTTTCTCCCAGTTTGTGCAAGGCCAGTACTGGAAGCACAGCTCTGCACTGCGATGGTGCTGCCAGGCCAGGCTGGCGGTACCCAGCAGCATGGAATGCCTGGGTGGCAGATTTGGCTGTGGGCAGTGATGCAGCAGTGGGGGGGTTCCCACCAGCCCTCACCTTTCAGGATGGTCATGTTGATCTGAGGCAGGGGCTGGTACTGGGGGTGGTAGAAGCGCTGGTCGGGCTGCTCACAGCAGCGAACGCAGCGGCGCTGCAGGGGCATCTCCTGGGCACTGCTGACCTGCTGCTCCTGCATGGCCCTGTGGAGGGCAGAAAGCAAAGACCAGTGAGGAGCTATGGGGAGCTGAGGCCCTTCACAGTGCCAGGACTGCCATGGGCCCCACTGCCAAACGCCCTTTCCCTGGGATCCCCTCACCTGACAGCATGGTGCTGGGATGGTGCCTCTGTGGGGTCCATCTCCAAACGCCGGTCAAGGCTGGGTCCGGTCTGGCTGCCCACAGGGGAGGGCAGCAGCAGGCAGGAAAGCAGCAGGACACCAGGCACCCAGAGCCCCTCCATGGCAGTACCCTGTGATGTGCCAAGGCCGGCTCAGGGGACACTGAGGGATGCTGCAGGGATGCCTCGCCCTGACTGTGCCCTGCGCTGTCCCCAGCACAGGACCCGGAGCATGGTGCAGCCCCAGGCAGGGAGCAGCTGCCCTTCCAGCCCCAAAACACTGCTCTCCAGCAGCCTCCTCCCCAGCAGAGCCTGCAGTGTGCTCACTGCATCCCTTGCGGCTGCAGGAACCATCTGTACCTAAATAGCTGCATTAGCTGGGCCATGTACCTCTGTGATGCTCCAGCGAGCACCTGGGAGACCCATGTTTGGGCAGTGCAGGGGTTCTGGGCTCGCAAATAGGCTGAGACATGAGGCCATGCAGCCCCTGGCATGCATGGAGGAGGGAATTACCTGGGAAGCCAACAGTGGAGCAAAGCAGCAGCCTCTGACTGTCCAAGCGCTGCTGCTCCTACCCAGCCCAGCTTCAGATGCCTCCCATGAATGCCCAAGAGCAGCAACGTGGGGTGTCAGCACCCGAAATAAAAGCTACAGGCAGCTCCAAACAGCACGGGAGAATGTCAGGTGCAGCCTTGACTGTGTGTGGGACCCCAACCCCAGGGAGGGTGCTGCATCCCTCCTGCCCCACAGCGTGCAAGGGTGTCCACAGCACAGGCTGCACAGACCCTCTGAAAGGAGCTCCTGTGCCCCAGGACCTGCCAGCCCTTGCTCTGAGGATTGCAGAGAGATAAGACCCACTTCTCTGCAGACATGGATGTGGGCTGGGTGCTGGCCCACATGGGGAGAAACCTCCCTGGGAGCCCACATCCTGCATGGGGCCAGAACTAATATTTGTATTTATCAGTAGCCAGTGGCACTGTGGCCCAGCCCCGGCAGTTCCTCTGCCCTTCCCTGCCTTATCACAGCTGCATCCGCTCCTAGCATGGGGCTGGCCACCAGCACTTCACCCTGCAGCCCCGAAGGCGCCAGGACAGCCATGGCCAAACGCCATGTGGCACTGCCCAGCCGGTTGGCATCTGAGGCAGTGCCAGGGTGCAACCGGATGGGCACAGTGCCCTGCACTGTACAGCCTGTATTCTGGGGATGGGCCAGGGCCATGGGAAGGATCCTGGGGCAGAATCCTGTTGTTTTGGTAAGCACCCCCTCTATGAGCACCAGGGACGCTGGTCAGTAATAGCCAGGCTGGCAGCCTCAGGGCAGGGGTTACCGATGTCCCAAGGTGTGTGGCTGGTGTCCGGGGAGCCGGCGTGCTCCAGCAGCAGGTGTGGAGGGCGTTGGAGGCCAGGATGGGTGCCAGGCTCATGAGTCACCTGCGCTGGGGCTGGGAAGAAGCAGAGGGATGGGGAAGGCTCCAAAGGGCTTTCCCACTGCGCGCACCCTCTACGAAGGGCCTGTCCCCTCACATGGTTCCCAGGTGCCTGTGTGCCCACCGCCTCTGTCTTATCCTGGCTGGTGTCGGGCTGCTGGGTATGAGGACAGCAGGGCTGTGGGTATCATGCATGGGCATTGTGGCATCGCATCTTCCCTGGCCTGGTGCCTGCCCATGCTCAGCTCTGTGGGCAGGGGAGAAGCAGATCCATGGACAGAAGCACAGAGGAGGCCAGTCAGGGGCTTGTGAGCAGATACCATCCTGCACAGCCTTAGCCCTGGCTTTCTTTACCCCACTTGGCCTCCAGCTGTGTCAGCCACATGCCAGAGACCATGGCATGCAGCCTGTGGGGTTTTGAGAAGCTTATGACTCTCCCTCAGCTCTGGAACCATCAAAACACATGTTCCCCTGGGACCCAAAACAGGCTCGACCCTGGGGAAAACTCAGCTTTGCAGGGAACTGCTCCACAAGGAGAAGAAATCCGTCACCAGGAAATTCCCACCAAGAAAGGCAGCTTCCCAGGCTGCCACAGGGCTGGAAATGGAGGCAACCGTGCTGTGTGTGTATGGTACTGGCACAGTGCCATCATGGCCATGGTGCTCTCACCAGAAGCATGTGGGGCTCCTCTGCACCCTGCAGGCATGCAGGGCAGAAGCTGCCTGCACAGGCATACCGGGTCCTGTCAGAGGGACACTGTTTTTCCTGTTGTGGTTGGATGATCTCCAGGATCAGTTTGGAGGATTTAAATTCAGTGGCTGTTCGAGCCCTGGGGCTGTGAATCAAAACATCCTGAAATACATTGCAGGCAGCAATAAAGACCAGGATGAAACAGCGGCAAACCCCGGGGGAGGGATGAGGGGCTCAGCGGGACCTGAGTGCTCACCTCACCCTCCCCAGGCCTCAGCAGCAGAGCGGGGACACCTCTGGGGTTGTGCTGCTGGGATTCACACCCTGCCTTTTGCTGTAGCAGCTGGAATGGTTGCAGAGCTGTTTGCATACCGAAGCAGTGCAGACCCAGCAGGATGCAGGGTGGGAGTGAAGGACCGCGGTGTGGTTGTGGCCCTCCAGCACCCACAGCACCTGTGATATGTGCCTGGGTGCATCTTGCAGCCACCGCGTCACCCTTGGCCGTGCCTGGGGCTACTCAGCCCTGGGTTTGACTGCTCATGGAGATGGGTTTTTTGGGTACATGGTGCATGGGCCTCATAGGACGGCCCCTGTGGTCCCCACCGCCTCTTGGCACCAGGGCAAGGTCCCTGCTCGACTGACCAGATTTGAGGGGTACTGGTACCCCCCGCTGGACGTGTCCTGGGGCACCCATGGGCCTGGCGAGGCAGAGCTGCCTCCTGGGCGGTCCCGCCTGGCGCCCTCGGTACCGCAGATGGGTACAGCGAAGTAGAGCGCTGGTCCCCAGCCTGCAGGGCCCCCCCGAGCCTGCGGCCAACCTACCTCCGGGGCAGGGCTGCTCCTCCCGGCGCTGCCGTCCCTTCCCTAGAGCATCCCCCCGCACCGCCCCGCCGGGTCGGCTGCCGCCCGCTCCCGCGGCCCCGTTTCCTTCTTCGGCCCGGGCGGAAATGGACTTTCTGGAGAGCGGGGGCGGCGGAGAGGAGCGGGACGGGACAGGATGGGACAGGACGGGACGGGAGGAGCGGAACGGGGCGCGCAGCCCTCCCTCGCCAGCTGCGTTAACCATGTGCGCTCCCGGAGCTCCTGCCAGCACCGGGCCCGCAGCCACGACCGGAGCTGGCCCGAGGGCAGGGGACGGGGGCGCCACGGGGGCTTCACCGGGGCCTGTCCTGAGGGCTGCTCTGCGGGACAGGACCCTGCCCCGCTCCGGAACACCCGCCTGCCGCTTCCCAGCACTGGGGCACTGGCCCGGGAACCGGCCCTTCGGGCACACAGGGGTGTCTCGGACTCGACCGCATCCCAGTACCGGGGGGCGCGGGGCGTGGCCGGAGAAACCGCGGGCTGGGGCCTGGTTGCACCGCGGGGAGCAGCGGGGTCCCGCCCGCCGGGCACCCTTGGCGGACACGGCCGGGGCTGGGCGGCAGGAGCCCCCGGTTCGGGCTCGGGCTCGGGCTCGGGCTCGGGCTCGGGCTCGCAGAAGGGTACGGGGCGGACAGCGGCTCCCAGCGGCTCCGCGCCCCAGGAGGCTGTGGGCGGTGTCGCGCGGAGCCTGCTGGGAGCCGTAGTTCTCGCTCCGTCCGCGGAGGTTTGGCCGCTGCCGGCTGCCGTGGCGCGCGGGGCCTGTCGGGAGCTGTAGGCGGTGGCGGCAGCAGCGGCTGTGCTCGGTGAGCTGGGACCCCGGGGGCGCGGGTCTTGGAGTGGGGCCGCAGCGCCGGGGCCCCGCTCGGGTGGGAGCATCGGTGTCCCCAGGCTGTGCCCTGCGGCGGGGGGGCGCGGTGGCCAGCAAGGTCCCGCTCGGTGCGCCGTTTTCCCGGCAGCTCGCCCGGGGGGGTGGCTCAGGGCTCCAGGGTCCATGCCTGTGGGGCCCGGAGGTGCCGGTGTCCGTGGCCGGGTAGGCCTGGGGACCCGTGTCCATGCCCAGGGCAGGTGCTGGGATGGGGCCAGCGCACCGGGCAGTGGGAGCGGGAGTGCTGCGTCCCCGCAGGGTTCGTCCGTCTCCGGTCCGCCTCTCCCGCGGCCGGGAGCTCTCCCGCCTGTCCGGGGCTCGGCCCCCCGCGCTCAATGCAGCCTCTGTTCGCACCTCGGGCTGCTGAAAGGCGCATTGAGAACCCCGCGGCACAGCCCGTGCCCAGCGCCAGGCCCGGAGCCCCACCACGGCGGTGACGGGTCCTTGGGGACAGCCCTAGGCTGGCAGCTGGGGACCCCTCCTTTGGGGTCCTGCCCCGGGCTGGGGGTCCTTGCCCTGGGCTGCATAGCCCAGGTCATGTTGGGGTGGCTTCCAGCGCCGGGGGGGGCTGTTTGACATCTGCAGGAGCTCCGTGAGCTGCCACGTCCCCTGCGCTGCACAGAGAGAAAGGGCAGGGAGAGGAGCTGTGGTGCCCGGGCACTGCGGGTGGGCACAGCGGGGTGTGGGCTGAAAGCCCACGAGTCGTGCCCGAGGGTATGCTGTGACCATGGGCAGGGGGAAGGCAGGGGCTGCTGCGACTTTAAGGCTGGGCAGGTCGGGGTGTTTGTCCCTTGTACCCGGGTGCTTTGCTTCCTGCTCCTGCATTGGCATCATGTGTGGGTGGAGCTGCCACGTATCTCCCGGTGTCCTTGTGGGGCCTGGGGACACGCTCACCAGTGGGGCTGGTTCCCAGGGGCTGTGGGAGCTGGGCCAGGCCTGATGACTGCTTTGGAGGCAGCAAAGGTTGGCATCACTGCCAGAGAGGACCCTCCTTCCTGCTGGGGCTGTGCAGGGACATTGCTCAGCAGAGCACCTCAGCACAGGTTTTGGGGCTTGGTGTTGCCTCGGCTCCCTGCTTGGGCTGCGGTGGACTTGGGGCAGGCGGAGCTGCTGAGCAGGCCGTGCGTGTGTGTCTGCCAACACACCTGGTCTGGAGCTGCAGAGCAGGGGTGAAGTGAGGTGAGAAGGGGCTGAGAGTGGCTCCAGCAGCAAAGCAGACCCTTGGCATGCTGGCTCTTCCCTATGTGAGGTGGCAGCACCTTCTTGTGCTGCAGGAGAGGGCACCTTCTTGTGCTGCTTCCTCATGGCTGTGCTCTGCCCCTGCGAAGCTCAGTGCAGTGCCAGGCTCTAGCTCTCTGATTTGCTTCTTCCCTTCCTCTCACCAGGTTCTACTGGCCTGCAGTCTGATGCCCGTCCCCCCCTGCGATGAGTCTATGAGCCCCCTCCGGATCAGTGTTGGTGGTCTGCCTGTCCTTGCGTCCATGACCAAGGGTGCTGACCCCCGCTTCCGACTACGCTGGAAGGCCATCGTGCTGTCAGCCTGCGTGGGGTTTGTGCTGCTGCTCCTCTGTCTGCACCGGTCCTCCCCGGCACGGCACAGTCCGCCCAATCCTCACAACTGGCAGCTCAGCCTGCAGGCAGGGGACCGCTACAATGACACCTACCCGCTGTCCCCACCCCAGAGGAACCCCGAGGGTGTGCGCTACCGCATCGGAGTCATCGCAGATCTGGACACACAGTCCCGGGGCTCTGAGGAGCACACCTGGTTCAGTTACCTGAAGAAGGGCTACCTGGTGCTGTCAGACAGTGGGGACAGCGTGACAGTGGAGTGGGACAAAGATGAGAACATGCTGCAGTCCCATCTGGCTGAGAAGGGCAGGGGCATGGAGCTCTCCGAGCTGGTTGTCTTCAACGGGAAGCTGTACGCTGTGGATGACCGGACAGGAGTGGTTTATCAGATTGAGGGCAACAAGGTGGTGCCCTGGGTGATCCTCCCAGATGGGGATGGCACAGTGGGGAAAGGTGAGGTCCTCCATGCTGTTCCATGCTGTTCCATTCTGCCGGCGCAGAGCAGTTTCGCTCTCTGAAGCTTGCTGGGGCCGGCGCACCTTTTCTGTGCCTTAGGGGCAACTCCTGCCTGGGGACCTACTGGCTGCATGGGGGAAGACTCTGCCCAACACTGAGCTCTCTGATGTGGTGTTCAGGGGAGTGGGTGTCAGTCCCATGTCCATGTGCTGTCTGAGCCCCAGCTCATGCTGTTCTCTCCACTGCAGGCTTCAAGGCAGAGTGGCTGGCAGTGAAGGATGAGCACCTTTACGTGGGGGGACTGGGCAAGGAGTGGACCACGACCACAGGGGAGGTGGTGAACGAGAACCCCGAGTGGGTGAAGGTCGTTGGCTACAAGGGCGACGTGGGCCATGAGAGCTGGGTGGCGAACTACGACGCGCTGAGGGCTGCAGTGGGCATCCGACCCCCAGGTACTGAGCAAAGCTCCCTCCTGCCACCCCCTGTCCCACACCCTCCTGGGCTGAGGTCTCCCTCCCCATAAATACTGGGACCGGTGTGAGGTTTGAAGGATGATGGAGGCCAAAGCCCTCCCCTTGTCCTGATGGGAACAGAGGTAAAGCCTGTCCCGGGCTTTTCTCCGCTGTCTGTGGCACAAGCAGCTGGAGGGTAGCTCAGCAGCACTGTGCCTGGCAGCCAGGCCCCAGGGCAGAGGAGGCCATTGCTGGGGTGTCCCTGTCCCACTCTGGGAGGGACTGGGGGGGCTCCTGCATGGGCAGTGGGCAGGAGGAGGTGGAAATGTTCACGGTGGTTGCCTGCACGGGGCTGTGACCTCCCCGCTGCGGTGTCCTTCGGAGCCTGGCAGGTGCCCCACGCCATCAGCCGTTGCTCCCTGCTGCAGGTTACCTGATCCATGAGTCGGTGTCCTGGAGCGACACGCTGCAGCGCTGGTTCTTCCTGCCGCGCCGCGCCAGCCACGAGCGTTACAATGAGAAGGAGGACGAGCGGCGCGGCACCAACCTGCTGCTGAGCTCCACGCAGGACTTCGGGGACGTGACGGTGGGACGCGTGGGGGACGTGGTCCCCACTCACGGCTTCTCCTCCTTCAAGTTCATCCCAGACACGGACGACCAGATCATCGTGGCGCTGAAATCAGAAGAGGACAATGGCAAGATCGCCAGCTACATCATGGCCTTCACGCTGGACGGGCGCTTCCTCCTGCCTGAGACCAGGATCGGGAGCGTGAAATACGAGGGCATTGAGTTTATTTAACGACTGATGCACTGGACTGGAGGGGCACGGGGCCACTGCCAGCCGGGGGCAGCCCTGGGCTCAGCAGAGGAACGCCAGGCTCTGCTGCTCCCAGCTCTGTACTTGGCCTTGGCATCTCCGGTAAAGCATTGCTCTGCTGCAGCAGGCCTGGTGCGAGTGTTTCAGCAGTGGCACCTGGTGGCAAGGGACTGCCACCACAGGGAGCTGCAAGCCTCAGCCCAGCAGGCACGGCCATGGCCCCATGTGCTGGATCCCCAGTCAGGCCATTAGTGCCAGCCCCTAATTATGACAGAAACCCTCTGTGGCTCTGGTGACATTCAAGCGCTGGGTTTGCAGTGAAGGAGAAGGTTGAGCCCCAGCTCTGCTAACGTTGTGCCACTGTGTGGTGCTCCCTGGGAGGAGGGGGTTGTCCAGCCACAGCACTGGGCCTGTGCTGGTACCTGGGGGAGTGGGTCTGACCCTGCCCTGCAGCCCAGCCACGCTGGCAACCTGTGCTGTGGCCACCCTGCAGGGGAACCTCTGAGCTCTGTCCCCAGCACCTCACCAGGATTGTACTGGAGACACAGGGACAAGCATCCCTATGGGGAGGAGCATTCCTGAAGCCACGATTGCTGGATCCTGACTCTTCTGGGGTCACAGGGTGACAGAGGGGACAGGGCCATGCAGGGTGTCACAGCCAGGGCAGGCAAAGCCTATCTATAATGTCATGGCCATGGAGGATTTCATCAGGCCTTTCCCCAGAAGCTGTTTCACTTCCCTTTTCCTGTTAGCTGGGGAGGTGATGGCCAGCCCTGGGCACTGTTTCCTGGGGAGGGTCTCATGTGGGAGGAGGCTGTGGTGTGTTCCTCTGCCCAGCACCGAGGGGACCCAGCAGTTACCACACTGCCGGTGGCGCTGGGGCTTCTGGTGGCCTCAAGCACCACAAACTGGGGCCACTCCTGGCACTGCTGTTCTGGCACATGGGCTCTGCCCCAGGACTGGGGGAAGCACCAGTGCAGTGGCTTCAAGTGACTGATGGGGCCAACAGTTGTGGGCACACCCCTGCTCCTTTCCCAGCCTGCTCCCCAAGGAGGTGCATGGTCCTCCATTTCTCTCAGACATGACTCAGACTCCAGAGGTGCCTCCAGAGCTGTCAGCTCCGCGAAGAGCCGGGGCCTAGACAGGAGCTGCTGGGAGCTGGCAGCTGCAGCCAAGCCTACTCCAAGAGCTGCTGGGCTCGGCACAAGAGAGAGAGCCCAGAGCACCAGCTCGGCTTCTCCAGGGCCGGCAGCAGCTGGGAAGTGTTTGCAGCAGCCCCACGCTCCCCAGCAGCATTGTGAAATCGTGGCGGCAGCCAGCGGCCCCCAGGAGGAACTTGCACACGTCTCGGAAGCCAAAAGTGCGGAGCATGGGCATCCGCAGGCGCAGGGCCTCCTTCCCACCCCAACACGGCAACCACGAGCGATGCGCTGGGTTGGTGTTCGGCTCCACGATGCTGCCTTGGTTTGGCAGGGGCAAGCTGATGGGGACTGAGCCCTCCCCAGAGCCCAGGCTGGCTGTGGCCCCCCACCCCTGTTTACAGTGTCCAGCACCTCAGAGCGGGGTGAGTAGCGCGGCTGGGGCCGGACACGTGTTTTCATTTAGCCCTGACTATGACTCAGCTGCTGGCCTTGAGAAGCTGCGCTCCCTCTGCTGCTGCCTCGGGCACGGCGTGTCCCAGCACCACGGGCAGAGCCGGCCCTGGCCCAGGCACGTGGCCTCTGGGGCCGTGTGATGAGCCCAGAGCACCAGGTGCCAACTGGCCGTGGGCCACCTCGGCCGCTTCACCTTTGCCTGCTCTTCTCTCGGCACTGCCACCCCTGGCCTCGCTCGTCCTCCTGGCCTGGGGCTGGCAACTCTGCAGCACCCATCTGATTCCCTGGGGCAGACCCTTTCTTGTTCTGCTAGGCCAGGACCTCTGCACCCTGCGGGAAGTGGGGCCTTCCTGCACTGTGTCCCCCTGTGTCCCCCGGCCCTCCCACTTTCTGCCCTGCCTGCCTGTGCTCCCTTTTCACAGTGATCCAGGCCCTCAGAGCAGCACCAGGGCCTGCAGCTGGGCAAGCAGGACTCCTGGTGACCCGGAGCACCTGCAGACCATGTGCCCCACAGTGATGTTGGGGACCTGGGGTCCATCTCCAGGTTCCATCCAACATCGCAGTGCCATGAAGCTGTCACCTCCCACAGGTTCCCTGCAGGCTCGGGCAGGGCTTGGCCTGGGTTCAGCTGCCCGTGTTTCTGCTGTTTCTTACCCCAGAGGCAAGCAGCCCTGGCACCTCCCTCAAACATGAGTACCTGTGGCCAGGCAGCTCTGCGGTGAGTGGCTGGCTCAGGGGCAGGTTTTGTGGCCGGGGTGATGGCTCGCTCTGCCGATGCATGCCAGCAGCACCTGGCTTCGTGGGGTCAGGCACTGTGTCCTTGCCCAGAGCCAGAGCAGGGCCAAAGCCACTGCTGCAGAGGTGCAGCGCGCCCATGCAGTGCTGGGCACAGGTCTGGTGATGCCAGCAGCACCGTGCTGCAGTGACACAGTGTCACAGTGCGCTGGTTGCACTGGGGCTGTGTTGATTTTTCCTGCAATAGTTTGCATGGGGCAATTTTGGGGGGTTGTGCCGATAATGGTGTCAGTAACACAGGGATGTTTTCATTATCACTGAGCAGCACTTGCACAGTGTCAAGGCCTTTTCCACCTCGTGCCAACCCACCACTGAGCAGGCTGGGAGTGCACAAGGATTTGGAGGGACACAGCCGGGACAACTGACCCCAACTGACCCCAGGGATATCCCAGAGCATTGAACATCATCCTCAGCATGTGACGCCGGAGAATAATGAGGGGTGATGCTTAGAATGATGGTATTTGTCTTCCCAAGTCACTTACATAGGATGGAGGAATGGGTGGGGGATAGCTGGACACCTGCCTGCAATGGGAAGTGGTGGATGAACAGCACACACACCCCACACCCCCCGGTTCCTTTGCTTGTGCATGGCTTCTGCTTTATCTATTAAACCACCTTTGTCTCAGCCTTTCTCACTTTTACCCTTCTGCTTCTCCTCCCATCGCACCGAGCAGCCCTGTGAGGCTCTGGTGCTGCTGGGGCTGTACCACGACGTGCAACAGGTTCTGGGATAAGGTGGGGTTGGAGCTGCGGCCCGTGGAGGGGAGGAAGTGCGGGGGGGACCAGGCGGGGAGGACGCGCTTCGGCACCGCCACAATCGCTGCCTCCGCTCGGCGCAGGCCGGGAGCCGGAGCTAAGAACCGGGTCCCGGGGCGGCGGGGGGAGGGCGGGGGCCGGGCCGGGAGAGGCGGTCGCGGAGCCGCATCGTGTGGAGGGGCGGGAGCAGCCGGGCTGGCCCTGCGCCATGCAGAGGAGGAGCAGCAAATCTCCGGAGCACGTTAAAAAGCGAGGCTGAGCGGCAGCCGGGGAAGGAAGAAAACACCTCCATAGAAGGCAGCGGAGCAGCGGCCACAGCAGCGCCCGCAACGCCGCGGCTGCCGGCCCCAAACTTTCTGGCGGCGGCTCGGGCGGGCCCGGCGGTGGATGCGGGTTTCTCGGCCGGGTCGCTGAGCCTGCAGCCCCGCCGCACGATGCCCGCCGCGCTGCCCAGCCTGCTGGCCTGGCTGTTCGTGCTGCTGCTCGGCAGGGCCCGCCCGGCCGACGCCTGCAGCTGCTCGCCCATCCACCCGCAACAGGCCTTCTGCAACGCGGACGTAGGTGAGCGCCGCCCGCCGAGCCCCGCGCTTTGTGCCCCCCCGAGGCCCCGCAGCCCCGGCAGCGGCCACGGAGCCCCGAGCCCCGGCCCGGCCCGCGCCAACTTCGCGGCGGGGGAAGGGGACGGAAAGTTGGCGCGGAGCGGCCGGGCTCTGCGGGCGGGCGGGAGCGGGGAGCGGCGGGCAGAGCCTCCCCGGGCCCGGCACCTGCCCGCAGCCCCGCGCGGTGCGGGCTCCGCGCCCCGGAGCTGCTGTCGGCGGGAGCAGATGCGCGGCCGGGCGCGGTCCGCCCGTCCGCTGTGTGCGTTCCCTCCGCGCCGTCCCGCGGGGGCCGTCGTCCCCGCGCCCTGCATCGGGTCCCCGGGCGATGCGAGGAGCCGCCGGGGCTGGGCCGGGCTGCGCCCTGCGCGGCCCCGGTGGCCCGGGGAGCCCCGGCCTCCAACAAGTCCCGATCGCGCCGCGGTGGGACGTGGCAGCGCGGGGAGCCGCCGGGGCCCGGCACCGGCCCGGCAGAGCCAGCGCCGGGCTCGGTCACCTCCCGTCTGCGCCTTATTTCCAGGCATTTCCTCTCCCCCGTTCCACTTTGTTCGGCTTGGATGCTGCTGAAAGGGAGGGCTTGGCAGCGCCGGGATCTGGATTCCTCTTTCTATGAATAATGCCCTTATTGGATTTTAACATATTGAACAAACAGACCAGCCCCAGCTCCCGACGCTCTCCTTTGCGGGGCCGTTCCCAGCCGCAGCTGGAGAGGTAACATTCTCAAACACTTAGGCAGCCTCAACCTCTGGACGGCCCTGCCCTGTCCCCTGCTCATCCTGCCAGGATTCTCCTGACAGATTCCCAGGCTGCACTCGCTCTTTCCAGACCCCGTTACTGCTGGTTTTCCGTCACGACAGCAGGTCCCATGGCATCTGCCTGCTGCCCCGTGTGCCTGCCTCTGCCCGGCCTTGCTGCCACCACAAAGCTTGTCAGGCATGGGGAGCTTTCCAGACAAAATGGAGCACTGGATTTTTAGAGCCGGCGTCTCTGCGCCGGGGGATCCCTATGAGCGTGGCTGCAGCTTCCCGTCACGCTCTAGTCAGTATTAGTGCTCTGGGGCACTTGTGACTCAGGCTTGTCCCGGGGTGCTGGCTCAGCCGTGACTCAGCTGCTGAGTCACCGTCTGTCTTGGTGGCCCTGGGGTGTCTTGCTGTGCCCCGGAAGAGTGCAGTGCCCAGGCTGGTGCCTGGATTGCGCTGTCCCGCTGCCCTCGGCTGGTGTCTGTTATGTGGGTGTCTGGAGCTCATCCTGCTGTGGCAGCTTCCTCCTGGCTCCCAGCTTGTGTCCTGTCTGTGGTTCGTCTGAATCAGCCTTGCCTTGTTTGAGCCCAGGTAGGGATGGGGCTGGGCTTGAGGGAGCAGGGTTCATCCTGGATGAGCTTCCCACCCTCTTCCCATGCAACAGGGATCCATCTCCTGCAGCCTGTGATCCTTGGCCTTCTTGATGCTTCTCATCGCCCCTTGGATGCTCAGCCAGCTCCCTCCCTGAGGGTGTGTGGAGCCCAGGGACAGCCTGGGGTGCAGGGACCTTTCCTAACTATTGCAGATGAAGCAGCCCGTGTCCAGGCTGGGCCCTGTTAGGGATGTGGCGGTGGATGCAACTCTGCATTGGGCTGGGTGTCACAGAAGGGCTGGGAGTTGTGTCACTGAAGCTGGTGCATTGCAACAAGTGACCTGTCCTGCCTGCACTTGTGCTTTCTGGCTCATGGGATGGGCAGTGGGGCTGCTCCCTGCAGTACTGAAGACGCTCAGCTGCCAGGTGAGGATGTGGCCAGGCCGGGGGCCACAGCACAAGACCCAGCTTCTACCTGGTCTCCTCTGGAGCAAGCATGGGGATGAGGGATAGCAGAAGGTGATGCTTTGGGCATGGCTGTAGCTTTGGCTTTGTGTGGCAGTGCCGGCCCCAGCACAGGTCAACAGGGCAGTGGAGAGCAGGGGCTCCATGGATGCAGCCCTGGCAGCGCTGCACCGATCCCAGTGCTTGATTCTGGGGATGGGGCACAGGGACCATGCAGCAGAGGGGGGTTGGGGTGGAGCGGTCCCTGCCAAGAGGCTGCCGGAGCAGCGCGGCTGCCGCCAGGAGCTGCTGCTGTTGGTGTCGCCTGCCGAGCACCGGGGCCGTTCCCGAGCGGACGGCATGGAGGGGCCGTGGGCTGACGCCAGGGCCGTCGCTGATTGGGTCCCATCCCACTCCCGTCAGAGGCCGGGATGACGCAGGCGGCCGTGGCAGCACAGCCCGTGGCTCCTGCGCGGGCTGGGCAGGGCCTGGTCTTGGTGCTGACATTGCCCTCCCCTGGCACTGCCACCGCCTTCCCCTGGCACTGCCGTGTACCGGGGCAGCCCCAGCCTTCACCACTCTGCATCGCTCCAGCCTCTTCATCCCCACAGGGTGCCCTGCTCTGCTGCTGCTGGGTGCCCAGTGGGGCTGGGCGATGCGGGGCAGGCAGGGAGCAGGCAGTGCTGGCACTGGCAGCCATCCCCTCTGCTCAGCTGGCTGCCAGCAGCCCTGGAGAAGGGAGCTTTGTTCCCTGCCCATTCAGCTCAGCAGAGACATCCCCATGGGTTTATTGCACCGGGTGATGCTGTTTGCCCCCAGCTTTGCTTCCAAAGCTGCACCGCAGCCCTTGTCTGTCCCTGCTCATCATGGGCTCGTTGCTCGGCCAGGGGAGTGTTGCGGGGTCTGCTGGGAACCTTCCTTGTGGCCCATTTCATGGAGGGCCTGAGCTCCTGTGGCTGTCCAGGCCAGTGGTAGGTGATGTGGCCAATGACGCTGGTATTTGGTGAGGCCCATTACTGGTTTCTGGGCACTGGGGATTTCTTCCATCGCTCGGCCCTGCCTCCTGGGCCCAAGGGTCCCAGCTGGGCTCTCCTCGGGGGCTCCCATCTGCGATCCCTGCAAATCGCCCTGCTCATGCTCCAGCTCCTGGCTGGCACAGAGCAGCTTGGCTGAGCTGCTGGGGTCTTGGCGGGGAAAGCGCAGCACAGCCGTCCCCTCCACAAAGCCGCACTGTTCAGAACAAATCCGCCTAGAATTGGGCTGCATTTTTGTCAAATGATTCATCAGCACGTGAATGGAAAAGGCTGGAGCCCACTGAACCAGTAACCATTCCCCGCGCCTGGAGCAGCGGGGCTGGAGTTGGTGTGCGGCTTTCCGGCTCCATTGCACCCAAGTTCTGCCGCAGACATGGAGCCGTGGAGGGCTGGGGGATGAGGCAGCCACTGCGTGAGGGGTGAGGGGCAGCCCATGCCTGCCGTGAGGTGCAGGCAGAGGAGTGGATGCAGGTCCGGCAGCAGGGACCAAGGCAGTGTGTGCTGAGTGGAGCCGCTCCAGCCTGGGGCAGGGACGGGGGCAGAGATGTGCCCTGCTGCCTGCTGCAGGCAGGGATGCAGGGGCTGGCTGAGATGCTGCCAGCGTGCTCGAGGCCCATCCGCAGGGACGGGAGCTTGGCTGGGAAAGCCGTCAGTGCAGCACCGGTACCCGCAGGTGCTGAGTCCGCCCATCCCGCACCAAGCGAGTTCTCACATTAACCCAGTGTGGCTGTTTTAGGAAGTCTGCTCTTGGCCCCTGCTCATGCTGGTGGCCACCTTCTCCTTTCCAGTGAGCTCAGTTGGCACTTACAGTGCTCAAGTGGGGCTGTGCTCTCCTGACCTTTAGCTGAAATAGCCCATCCGTGTGCCCCCATGCCCATAGTATTTATAGACCATGATCAGGTTCCCTCTCCTTGCTGTGCCATTGGTCCTGCACCCTGTGTGTCCCCGGCTGCTCTCCACCCCACCATGTAGTGGAAGACACATGATGGGTCCCCAGCTTGGCTGCCACCGCTGCCCTGGCCAAAGCGTGGCTCCCCACTTGCTATCCCACCTGCACATAGAGCAGGGCTGGCAGGGCTGTGCAGCCTCATGGGGAGGCAGCGTGGGCCGCCCAGCACAGTCTGGCTGCCAGGGAGCCAGAGCTTGCAGGGCAAGGTGGGGAGGCAGGAAAGGGAGCCCCGCTCCTCCTCCCCTCGGGGAGAGCTGTGGCTCTCGGCAGGAGGGTTGTGAGTACACACAGACTCTCTGGAGCCTCCCATGTAAATCCTGGCAGGACCCAGCCAGTTCTTAGCTCATTCACGTGAGATCACCGTCGTGTTCGGGGCACTTGCACGGGTAGGTACGTGCTGGGATTTCTGCAGGAACCCTGCCCTGGGCGGCTGCAGATGAGTCGGGAGAGCTCAGCCTATCCAGCCGCTCTCCCTCCAGGACCCTCCTGCAGCAGCATCATGACTATGAGGCCGTGTACCGCAGCCCTCAGACTCTTCCAGCCAGCTGGCTGAAACCCACTATCACACTGAGACACAGGCTCTGACACTGGGGATGGCAGGTCTGACAATGGGGACAGCAGATCTAATGCTGAAGATGGCAGGTCTGACTCTGGGGTCAGTAGATCTGACCCTAGCGACAGCAATGCTTTTATGTGCTGCCCCAGCCAAGGGGCAGAAGCTGTGGCAAGCAGGAGAGCAGCCCTGGGAGCAGCCGAGGTGTGATGCTCTGGGCACGTCCACCAGCAGTAGCGTGCCCTGGCACAACACCGGCATGGTGTGAAGCATGGCCTCAGGGCTGCTGGCAGCTTCCCCTCGGGTAGAATACAGCCTGAGGTCACCTTCTGTTCTTCTGCCACCCTCAATCATTTTTCCTTTGGTGTTAAAACCTTGTGGGATATTTGCATGCAGTCGTGACTTCCCCTAGCCGCTACCGGTCCAAAGAAAACAGATCCATGTGTTTTAAAATCTCGGCTTACATACCATTCCTCCAGCTTCTGCTCCTTTTGGGGGCTTTTCCTTCTTTTGGTGGATCAGTGACCTGAAAATGCACTTTATGTTTTCCCTGGGAGAGGTAGATGAGAAGAGCTCTGGCATAGCTGCATATTAAACCCGACCTGCCGTCCCCAGCAGCCTTTGCTGAGCTGCTGGCTGCCGCGCTCCCCCTCCGACAAGTTTTTAATCGCTTGCCCCAGATAGATCCAATTAGATCTCCCCCAACAACAAAATCGTTAAGTTTCCTGCGTGCATTTCTAACCATTTAGGTCCCTTTCATGTTTCTCTGACCGTGGAAGTATGCACAGCCCTGCACATCGGGGTATCCGCGGGAATTTCATCGACAAGCTGCTTATCTTCTCTGCCAGGTCATTAACGTGCTGTTTATGCGTTCTGCCAGGTCATTAAGGAAGATGTTAACGAATGACCTCCGCAGTACCCCGTTGGATACTCCTGACTCCACCTCTTGCAGCAAGCTCTGCACGAGTGGGTAGATTGCTACCTACCTTATTTATATCTATATGTATGGTTATATATTCCCATCATATTGCTATTGGGATAGATTACTGTGCAGTTTAGGGCTGTTCAAGCTCCAGCCAATTTCAGTAATTTTCATTATGTTTTCTACAGTATTGTTCAAAGAGCTAAAAATAGCTCCCTACCACTTCTCACCCATTCCCATTACTCGTTAGAAGAGCAAGGTGAACTACTCCTGGTGAGGCTTTTTAGCTTGGCTTTAGGTAACTTCTGGATGCTCAGGACCTTTCTCCCCTATTCCCTTCGCTTTAGGGTGATGTCAGCTGCTTAGGGCAGCACACGAGCTCTGCTCCTTTGCTCTCCCCCTTGTCCAGAGCACAGCCAAAGAAAGGAATTTGCTCCTGGTGTGGTGAGATGGGGGAACGATTTGTCCTGCTCTCAAGCATCCCGCAGCTGCTGCCTCCTCTGCCTCCGCCTGCCCCTCACAGAAGGCAAAGCCATGAGTTCAGCCTCTCTCACCCATTTCTGAGGCCTCATTAATTTAAGCCAATATTCTTTCCTCCCCAGAGGTCCTGATGAAAGAGAGCAGCTCCATTGAAGATGCTTAAGCATTAAGCCTGTACTCAAGTTCCATTAAAGCGCCTGATTAAAGCGGTGAGTGGCTGGACTCAGGACAATGCTAAGTGCTTTCCTGAATCAGGTTCCCTGACTTCCCAGTGCCTGCGGCTGCACACCCAGCTCCTGCTTTCTGCTGCTCTTCTTCCCCCAGCTCCTGGCCAGATCCTTCCTCATTCACCTTTTACACGTTCTTTTTTGTGCACGGAATGTTTCCATCCTTTTTTTGCTTTAAACCTGAAATCCATGAGTGGCCACTTCTGAAGTGATAAAAATCTTATTCCCTGCCTTTGTTTGTTTCTTTTTCTTTTCAGGCAATTGCAGCTTACAGCACCTTAATTATCGCGTCTCTGAAAACTGGTTAAAGATTTTAATACTTCCTTCCCCGGACCATTATGCAGTAGACTTCTCAGCCCCATAAAATGTGCCTTCTGGAAGCCGAGCACCTCTGCTGCGGCAGTTCCGTGCTCATTCCTTGCCCTGATGGTTCAAGTGCCTCCGGCTCCCCCCTTGCCTCTGCCCTGGCCTTCCTAGCAGGCTAGGCAGGTGGGAAGCGCCAGAGGCGCAGCCGGAGCAGATTTTCAGTTAGAATACAGGCTTTTTAATCTAAAGCACATTACACAGCTAGTGAGTATGTTGCATCATTTTAATCAGCCAGCACATCTGCAGAAGGTGCAAGTTTCCAGGAGCCGAAGTGCAAGAATGATGGTATAAATCACGGTGAAGGCAAATTCTTGACATCACCCTCATTTCTGAATTTGATCCTCTGATTTAGCAGCGCAACGCTGGCTTTCTGGCACCCGTTTTGCCTGGCTGTTTGCTATTTAATAGCTACAAGGCTTGTCAGACATCTCCACGCATCCGATGGCCTGGCGTTTCAAAACCCCCTGTGCTGGGTTTTCAAAGACAGTTGGATTAATCACGGATTTTGGCCGCAGACGTGCAGGGCTGTCTCACTGGAAGGGTTCTGCTCCGGGAGAGGGGCTGCGCCTCCCTGCAAAGCCATTTGGGACACACGTGCTGTGTGAGCTCAGCCCGGTGAGATCTATCCCTTTCATCCCAGAAAAGAGACAGGGAGAAAAATCTACCAGGTCCCACAGTGGCCGTGCCTGTGGGATGAGGGTAGTTCAATCCCCACCGATTTTTATTTAGGTGAGTTTTAAATAACTCAAACGCTTCCCTGGGGGAACCATCCCACAGCCCAACAGATTTCAGCACTAAGCAGTTTTTCCTGGTGTTCAGCCTAAATTTTCTTTTGCTCTGTTTTAGCCCATTACTCCTGCACTACAAAATTTCTCAGGTAATTTAAATATGAAGTGGCTGAGGAATACATTTTGGGATGCAGATCATCATTTGATGAGAGTGTGACTGTGCACGATAAGAAACTGCAAGGTACAGCTGTTCAGGAGGTGATGGGGGTGATGCTGAGCTGACGGGGAACTGCAAATTGGGGTTGATGCTGGCTTTTACTGAAGGGCATATGATAACTCCTGTCTCACTTTGCCCCTTGAGAATGAAGCAGGTGGGGGTAAATTCCCCAGATCACTCCCCCAAATGGCCTTATCATTTTAAATGAGGTTTTGAGGGAGGTGGAAGAGGGAAGAAATGGAACCCAAGAGACCAGTGTACACACGTGCTGATGGTGTAGGAATGGGACAATGTGATCTGGAGGCAGGAAAGCTCTAAGCTGTCCACGCACGCGGCACAAGGCATCTCCTAGGCCATAAAATTCGAACAATGCAGGAATTTAGTGATGCCCTTTCTTTTCCCACAGGTTCCTCCCCAGTTGTAGACAAGGACTCTGGGGGAGTATCTGCATCCTTCCAGGAAAGAGAGCTCGGTGCTGCGTCACTCTCCTGAGTGCTGGGGAGGGAGCCTTTGTGGGAGGTTAGTTCATGAAACTCATGACACCCGCAGCCATTCACACTCTCTATTCACACTCCCCATTCATGCTCTCCATTCACTCACTTTCAGTGCACTGTCTATGCGCACTCTCCATGCCTGCTTCTCTACCTCTCTATGGACAGGGCTGGGTAAGACTGTGCCCGTGGCTGCTGCAGTGTGTGGGGATGACCATGCCAAAGGGAAGTGAGCCGCAAATCCCCATGGCTTGCATGGGCCACAGCCTCTTGGTAATTTGCCTCCCGCATCCAGCTCCTTGTGGAAGCATGAGGGTCACCCATAAAGCCTGGGATTTTTGGAGAAATTCAAGGTGTCATTGCCCCCTGCACCTGCCCTACAACTGCTTGGAGATGCTTGTCTTGGCTCTCCAGGATAACAATCCCTGGTGCTGCTGGTGCAGCCAAGGCTCGGAACCACTTCCCAAACTGCCTAAGGAAGTGCCGTGGTTTGGCACCACCAATCTCCTTACTGGGGCTGCGTGAGAAAAGCAGGATTTTGTCCCCGTCTTCACTGTGTGGTTGTTCCCAGCTGTAACGGCAGCACAGGGAAGGGCTAGGAAATGGTTTTCCCGTTTTCCAAGACAAATGCCCACATCTCAGAGGTGGCTCACTACTAGGAGTAATTCCTCTCCCCATGTGCCTTTCCCACCTTGTGTTTGGGTTGGTGTCTGCTGAGACATTCCTGTGAGGGCTGAGGCCATAGACCCAGCACATGGCAATCCCTGATATGCTGGCTGTGGCTGTGCCACTGGAACCCATAGCCAGATGGCACCGGATGGCCTTTGGGTACTCACCAGTGGCTCTGCATGCCTGGCATGCTGGAAACCCTCATCCTGTTGGCAGCAAGCTGGGGTGCTGAGGTGAGGGGCTGCAATCCCAGAGTGATTCCAGAGTGCTCCTGCCTTCATCTCCCTCTGTCTCCTGGGAACCTGGGAATGGGAGAGCATCCTCCTTCTGTATTCCCATGCTCTGGATCCCCACCAGAGCCTGAGCTGGAAGAGCCGTCATCGCCATGGCAACTGATCATGATGTCATCGGCAGAGATGATGGAGCAGGGATGGCGAGAATGGGCGGGCAGCAGGCAGGGCAGGCAGCACTTCCCTTGCCCCAGCCATGCGGGTTGTTCTCTCAATCTCCCCTCCAAAACCTGACAATAGTTTCCTTTCTCTGGTTGTTTTTTCTCTTTCCTCAAGTATTTTCATTGCTTTTGAATCAGGGCATCCTCAGACGAGCACAAGTCCCAGCTGCCTGTGCCCCACACACAGAGTCGTAGAATGGTTTGGGTTGGAAAGGACCTTAATATCATCCAGTTGCAACCCCCTACCATGGGCAGGGACACCTCACACTCTGTCCAGCCTGGCCTTGAGCACTGCCAGGGATGGAGCATTCACAGCTTCCTTGGTGCCTCACCACCCTCACAGTAAAGAACTCTTTGTATCTAACCTGAACTTTCCCTGTTTCAGTTTAAACCCATCACACCTTGTCCTGTCTCTGCAGTCTCTACAGTCCCTCACTGAGGTTTTTGTGTAAAATACAGAACCTTCACCGATGCAGGGTGCCAGAGGAGAAATGGGGATAGCAGTGAAGGAAGAAACAAGGGAGACAAATGTGCCTGAGGGTGCCACAAAACCAGGGAGTTCTGAATGTCTTTAGTTGAAAGTGAAGTGCCCCCAGTGGGGTTCATCTCCATTTTTGAACTAGAAAGTGAACTGACCTGATTTAAAAAATAAATTTCTTAATAAAAAGCAAACTGACTCCAGAGTGGGGATATTTATTGTAAAAAATTTCATAATAGAAACTGAACTGACTCTGAAGGGTTTTTAAAACTTTGCCTAATAGAAAGTGAACTGACTCGAGCTGTAATTTAGATTTCTTTCATAGAAAGAAAACTGATGCTGGAGGTTTTCTGCTTGTTTTTGTAATAGAAAGTGAAGTGATTCCACAGTTGTTTATTTTTAAATGTTCTTAATGCAAATAAAACTGACTCCAAAGTTTGTTTGTTATTATTATTATTGTAACATAAAGCAAACTGAGTGAGCTTTGTGTTTTGTTTTTTGCTTTCTGCTTGAAAACTGAACTGATTCTGGAGTTGGTTGGTTGCTTAATTTACAAACAATTCCTTCTTTTAATTTTATCAATAAAACTGGAATTAACTGCAGAGGGGTTTAAAAATCATTTTTTTGTCATTAAAAGTGAACTGACTCCAGAAGTTTAAAAAATATTTTCTCAATAGAAAGTGAACTGATTTGGGGAATGAATTCAGGAAATTAACTGATTTTGGGGAGGTTTTTTTGAATTACAGGTTTATGATGCTGTGGAGTTTGTTTGCTTTTTTTCTTTCTTTTCCTTTTCTCCCCAAACCCTCCAAACTTAAAAAAACCCCAAACTTCACCAAATTAAAAAAAAAGGGAAAAACTCAATAACCTCCAAATCCGTTAAAAAACCCCAAAACCCCCCCCCAAAAAAAACCCAACCAAACCAAAAAAACCCAACCAAACCCTCAAAACCACACCAAACACTCAAAAACTTCAAAACCCCCAAACAACCCCAAAATTCAAAAAAAACTTCAACAAAACAAAACTAGAAAACATTCAGAAAACCCTTATAAAAACCTCCAAAAACTTAAAAAAGACCCCCCAAACTTCAACAAAACTGCAAAAAACCCATAAAAAAAATTAAAACCTTCAAAAAATCTCGCAAACCTCCAACAATCCTTAAAACCCCCCCAACTCCCCCAAGATTTAAATGCCCTGCCCCGGAAGGTGGATTCTGCAGCCCCTAAGTGTAAATCAGCCTCACCCGGACCCGTCCCACACCCGAACCCTACCGGTCTCTCCCCGCCGGTTGCTCCGCTCCCTCCCGCAGTTCCCAGGCGGGGCCGCGGCCACCGGCTCCCGCTGGGAGGCGCTGTTGGACCGCGGCTGAATGCCGGGGGGGGGGGGCGGCGGGGCTGTGCCGTCGGGGCTGGGCTGAGCCGTCGGGGCGAGGGGGCCCCGTGCCCACAGCGGCCTGTCCGCACCGCCGTGCCCCATCGCCTCCCACCTCACCCGGTCACCGCTTCTTGGGGGCAGCGGATAAAGCGGGGGGGGGTGGTGTTAAAAAGCGGTACGCGTGCCCTTTAAGAGGCAGGAGTGGGCGTGTCCCCGCCCCGCAAGGCCCCCCCCGCGCCGTTCAGCGATTGGCCGCTCCGCTTAGGGCTGCCCGGCCCGTTGCCTGCGCGGAGGAGTAGAGCGCTCGTCGCGGCGGGCGGCGCCGCTGTGCGGGAGGAGACGGCGGCGGCGGCGGCGGCGGCGGCGGGGCGGGAGACGGAGGAGGGCGGCGGGGAAGCGGCATGGGCGCCTGACGCCCGTCCCGTCCCGCCGCCGAGGGACGATGGCGCGGCCCTGCGGCGGGCGGTGGCTGCTGGGCGTCCTCCTCGCCCTGTGCCGCTTGGCCGCGCCGCTCGCCAAGAGCCTGGAACCGGTCTCCTGGAGCTCCGGTAACCCCAAGTACGTGCAGCGGAGGGGCGCGGGGGAACGGGGGGGGAGAACCCGCCTCGGACCCCCTGGCAAAAAAAAAAATATTACGAAAAACCGGGAGAATCTGACGCGTGCACAAAAAAAAATTTAACCAAAACCGCAAGATTTTTAAGGAAAAAAATCCCTCCCGTGAAGCGGAGCGGGCAGCGAGGAGCGGCTGGAGCCTGCGGTCGACGGACGGACAGGAGCGACCCCCGGTTGGAGTACGGACCCCTCGGCGAGCCCCGGCTGGCGGGGCCCGGGCGGGCTCCCACCTTCTTTTGTGCTTTATAAAATACTTTGATTTTTTTTTACTAATTTTTAAAAATTCTGTTGGTTTTTAGAGCTTTTCTTACCTTTAAATCTTTTTCTGATTTTTCAGAACGCGTTTTATTTTTTCCAGCTTTACAGTTTTTCATATCTGTATTTTTTTTTTTTCCACCTTTACGCTGGTTTTGCCCCGGGATTTAGGGCAGGCTCCGCCGCCCCCCACCCGCCCGCTCTCCGGAGGGGGCCGGGGGGCCGCCACCGCCCCGGATCGCCGCCGCTAGAGCTGGATTTATTGCCTATACTTTGTATTGGTTTTGATGGGTTTTCCCTTTGCTAAGCGGGAGGGGGGGCGGCGGTGGGACCCCCGGTCCGGCGGGGAGAGCCGGGCCCGAACAATGCCGGCAGTGGGGTGCGGACCCCCCCCCCCCCATCCTTGCCGTATGTACAGCTGAATTACATGAGTGTTTATTATAGATCTGTGTTTGTTATATATCTGTGTGTGGGGTGTGCGTACGTGTGTGTGCCCCGGCTGAGGAGCTGGAACAATGCGAGGGGGCTTTTTTAGCACGCCGGGATGAAGGGTGAGGAGCAGTGAAGGTGCCAGGGAGGTGGTTTTGGTTGCCCTCTTGCTGGGCTGTATCTTGTAGATCGCAGAGTGTTTGTTTATCTTAGCCCCTTCTCGGTTTGAAAGAAAATAATCCTGCCTTTAGGTTCAGGTTGCTTTTTTTCCCACCACCACATTTGTCCGAAAAAAAAAAAAAAAAGACTTTTTGGGGGTTGTAGAAAGTCGAAATAATTTGGACAGCCGTTCTGCTTGGACACTTGTATTCCAACCAAACCTTTAGTTCATTGTGTGTGGAGAAAGCAACTTCGCAGGCATACGCTGCGGAGGTGCAGCCTAGTGCTGGGACGAACCGTGAGGGCTCCCACGAGTTGATCCTCCTGCATGGCGTGGTTTTCCTTCCTATCCCTTTGGCGACGGGAGCAGAACGAGCCTTGGGAAGCTGCTCTGCTGGGTTTGTGAGTCTGTGATGCTGGCAACAGGAGGCTGGTTGTTTCCAGAAAATACCTTTTATTGTTGAAGGAAGGGCAGCTGGAGGTAAAAATCTCTTTGGCTCAGTGCTGTTGGGGGATGCCATGTCACCCTGGTGCTCTTCATTAGCACTGGCTTTAATTGATGGGCTAAGCCTGGGGCAGCTGGGGGGTGATGAGGTGGCCATGGTGGTTGATGGCACGGTGGTGGGTTCCCACCACCTCCCTGTCTGCTGGGGGCCGTGCTGGGCTCATCTCTGGGTTTTCCCCCCACGTTGGAGCTCTGTGGTTGTCTGCCTTTCGCGTGGCTTTCTGGGTGCGTGTCGTCCCATGTGGGGACCTCTCCCTTGGGCAGCGTGAGGAGATGGGAAGTGCCCGGAATGCTGGTGTTCCCAGCCAGAAACAAGTGGGCGCTATGGAAGGGTCAGTGGGGGTGCTGGTTCCCGGCCATGGGCCCACTTGTGCTCCATCAGTCTGTGTCCATGTGGCCTTACCCTAGACCCTTGTCTTTAGACTTCACCTTTGCAGTCCTTTGCTTTCTTTCATGCCTTCCTGCTCTGCCTTCGATGTTCGCAGGCTGCGTGGCGTTGGGTAGAGCCTCCTCACAGCCGCTCCTGCCAGCAGACCAGCCTGGGGAGCTGTGTGCTGTACAGAGCCCGTCTCCAGCTCCAGGAAAAGCCATGCTCTTTGTTAGGCTGGGATTACTCCCCTGGTTAGCTGCATTAACACCCCCCCGCTATGCACTCCTCACCATACTCCAGGCTTTCAAAGCCCCTTCCTCCGCTGTTTCGTGGGCGCTGCCGTGCCTGTGCCAGCTTTCCTCCTCGCTCTGCTGAGCTTCAGCTTGTGTTTTTAGAGTAAAGAGAGCTAAAGCCTTTAAAAATAACACAGCTAAATGGAATTTTCCAACAGATAGAAGGAGAAAGCGTCGCTCGTTGGGGCCGTTTGGCCTTGGTGCTATCGCTCTAAATAATGAAAATATTTTCCTGCCCTTTCCTCCCCTGGGCAGCTCGGGGCTGTGCTTAGAGAGTGTGGGCTTAAACTTCACCGGGGCGTTACCGGCAGGTTTCTGGTCTTGTGGTGGTTATCAGAGCGATGCTGATAACGCACCTGATGGAAGGAACGATTTCCTAATCGAGTTAAGTCTAGCTTAAGCTGTAGCACTGTCTGCTGTGCTGGGGAAGCGTTTCTCTTTGGTTCCTAGGTGTGTGCCCAAATGCCAGCAGTGAAACCGTCACCGCTTTCCGATCGTGAATAATTCGCTGTCATTAAAGGGGGGAAAAATAGGCCTAGAAATGCTTTTGCTGAGTGGAAGGCGATGATTGCCACAAACCTGAGGCTAAGTTAGGTCCCCTCGGAGCGAGCTGTCTGTGGAGCCCCTTGGGAGGGGTCTCAGGGCGCCAATGTGGTCTTAATTTTATTCCATCCTGTCTGAAGGGCCCTTTTGGGATTTCCTTGGCCCTTTTGCTGCTCCGCCAGGGAGGTGGTGGGAGCGTGCTCTTGTTGGACAGCCGGGAATTGCTGCAGAAATTCTGGCTAAATCCTTCCTCGACTCCCTTGGCTGTGATTTTGGAGAAATGCTGACCCTGGTGGGCTCCTGTGCCGGCTGTTTAAAGGAAGCATTTCTAATAAAATATGGTTTGGAAAATTCATTTCAGGCTGGAATTCACTTCTCCAGAAAGTATTTTAATAAGAAGGTGGGGGAAATGGGACACATCATCCGCGCAGCTCTGACGAGAGGGTTGTTTCGGCTCTGCTTTTCTCTCTTGCCCTTTATATAAAGTTTTACTCGGCTCCACTGGCTCTGTGCAGTAACCCAGAAACTTCCTAAAAACAAAATAAATGCGTTTATTTCATAATAAAAAGAAAAAAAAAAACCAGGCAGGGGGAAGGGGAATAGGGAAAACCCAGACAAAAAGTCTAATCTTTTCTGGTATTTTTATTCTGTCTTTAATGACATTATGATGTCCTATTGAATTCCATAAGCTCTGAGTTTGGATCCTGGCATATCTTTGCCATTTTTAATGCCTTTAACGAGCGACAAAGTGCTCTCGGGAAGGCTGGTTTCGAGGAAAGGGCTGGCCTGGAGCTCTGCGGCGGTGGGCTCGCACTTGTCGGAGCATATGTAGTTTAATTACCATACCAGTGGGTGCATGAGGTGCTTCGCAATGTGAGGAGTTGGGAAATAGTGGAAACAGGCTCCTTAATGTGTAATTAAAAGTTGTGTTTGGTTCGCAAAGTCTTTGGGGAGTGTGAGGCGGGGGGGGGGGGAGGGGGGGCAAGATGGTCCTGTATGAGCTCCAG
>JBCJKH010059961.1:0-10113 GCA_039877255.1 Loriculus beryllinus | reverse complement strand
CACATAGTATCTTGTTTTGGGGGGTTGCATTTTAGTTTCTAACAAGTCTATTAAATTTGGTGCAATTACATTTTGGCACTAATTTTAAAATAAGAGTGAATATAATTTTGTGTACGGATAGGCAACTAAGTGTGTGTGCTCCTAGTATTTTCTAAATTCTTATAAACGCAGAAATAAAACTCATAAGACATTATTACCAATATATGCTTCAAGCACTGAATTTGTAAAGTAGATTGTTAATAATATAAGGAATGATATATCACAGCTGTAATACTGTCTTCCAAAATTAATGAACAGCTATAATTTTCATAATGAAAAATTAAAATAAGGTTAAAGTGGTCTATAAGACTGCCTACAGACCTAGCAGCACTCTAAATAGAAGAAAGAACATTAGATTTGAGGAACTTGCAAATATATATTATCTAGTATTGATAGAGGACTAAAATCCTGTACTTATATTTAGGATTGTTGAATGTGGACAATTCAATCAGAACACAGCACAGAAAAATGAGATGTTATTTGCTCTCTGAAATCACTGTGTACACAACAGTTTGTAGGTTTAGATGTCTTCAGTACTTCAGTTTCCTGATTCTCTCTTGTTGACTCAGTGCAACAATCTCTCATCTGTGTTTGCCTGTTTCTTTACCGTTTCTAAAGTAAAATGAACCTTTGTGCTTGCTTGTACTGTTAACAACCTGTAATGAAGCTCTTGTTACTGTGCATTGGCTCTCCTGGAGTAATTACACCAAAGCTACACAGATGAGGGCCTGACTTAATGTATTAGAGTACTTTTGAAAAAGTCTACTACCCACAAGTGTTTGCCTTTGAGAGCTGGTATTGCACAGGTAAGGCTCAGCTTGTGTTTTAGAAATTACCCTTAAAGAAAACATCTAAGTCCATGATGACATTCAGCTTCAAACCGCATGTGACATGTTTGCCATGTTCTTGCATTGCCCTGAGTGTCAGTGACACAATGGGATGGGTGTTGCACAGAGGCTGTGAAACTGCCTTCTGTAACCACAAGTGTTTGCCCAGGCAGGAGATCGGGCCTCCAGTACAGGTAGAGAAGCTTTCATGGGCTGACATATAGAGACTGAGATGAGCACTGTAATATTGCACTTCTCCGAACTTTTTTATTTTCACTTTGTGTGATCCAGAATGACTGTAATTGAGAGTATATTTGGAATAAGCAGGCTTTGTGGTTATCAAATGTGTCAGCTGTGCTTTTTATGTTTATATGTCGGCTTTGTAACTCTTATAAGCTGTTATTGCATGACAGACTCCTCCATCTTAAATTCAGACTCTTAAATTCATCTTCTCACTTCATTTTTTTGACAGCATAACAATGTTATACCTTGATCCAAGTATGTCTGTCCCACACAGGGGGTTTTCTGTGTGGCTGTTTTTCTGTAGTAATCACTATACAAGGCAGAGCAGTTCTCATTAATAAAATTCCCGTGAGGTAGTTTTTTAGAGTCAATTTTCTGTAGATCTTCAGTATTTCTACAGCTTGCAAAAACATGACTGATAGGATTCATCCAATTTTTTGCCCAGTATCTCTTTTACTGCTCAGGATCTTGGTTTCCAGTTTAAGAAAATGTGCACCAAATAAATTTCAGGACTATGGCAACCTATCTTCTTACCAGATGTGGTATTTATGAAACAGAAACATTGGCATTCTGAAATGTGATGATTCTTTGTAGAAAAAGATGAGCTATCTGTGCATAGAAGCAACTTAGAATGAATGACTTGGCAGATTAAAGAAACCCGAAATTAAGGGGTGATTTTCATAGTTGTAATAAATTGTAAAATATACAGATATCATTTAATAGCACTGGTTCAGTTATTGAAGCCAAAGTATCAATTTGCACAGCTATGGAGTAATGAATTGTGAGAATAATAATATAATAATTAAACCTATAGTTCCATGGGTTGTCCTTTATTACCTTTTTGATCATGGGGCTTATATTTCCCCTTTTTCAGTCAGCAGGAACTTCAGCAAACTGCCATGACATCTCAAATACGATGGGGCAGTGGCTTAGCTACTTCATCCACGCTCAGGACTCATGGATGCATCTCATCAGATCCCGTAGACTTACGCACTTCAAGGTTCCTTGAGTGATTATGAACCTGATCTTCTCCTACAGCAGGTGGTTCTCTATTTGCCCATTCCCTGTCTTTGCCTTGTGCAACTTGAGCAGTGTGGCTGGAGCACTTGCCAGTGAAGACAGAGGTAAAAAAGTCATTGAGTACCTCAGCCTTCTCCATGTCCCAGGTAACCAGGCTCCCATGTCCTTCCAGTGAGGGCTCACAATTTCCCTAGTCTTCCTTTTATCACTGATATACCTAAAGAAACTTTTCTTGTTGACCTTGGCATGCCTGCCCTGATTTAATTCTGTCAGGGCTTTAGCTTTCCTAACCTGATCCCCTTCTTCACTTGCACCTACACCAGGACACAGTAAACAAAAGGCTCAAACTGATAGAGATTTACCTTAGATCCTCTTCATGTGACTTAAATAATGTTCTGCAAGACTGAAGATATGGTAGCACATCACAAATTGCTGTTACCAAAATGCACAGTAAATTTCCACAAAATGATTGAATAAATTAAGCCCCTGGACATGTTTATGGTACTGGTTTTCAGAATAGGAATTAAAATGTGTGTCTCTGGAGGTCATATGACTATTTAGCAAGGAAACAGACTAGTAGTTATTGGTAGCATCAATAAATATCAAGTATGTTTTTTAAAATAAGAAGAATTGTACCCAATATGTTTAAAGCCTATATTAAGTCCAGCAGCATAGTGTACTTAGATTTGTGTTTGTACAATATGCCTGAAAAGATGCCAAATTGTTTGGTTTAAATTAATTTTGTTCATATGTAGTGAGATGTTTAAAACAAGTATTTAATTCATTGTTTGCTCATGTAAGAGAAATTCTCCCCTACTGAGAAGACATACCTAAAAGGCCTTTTTCATTTCAGCTTTGAAGACAGAAGGTGAAGTTGAGCTAAATCTCTGCACAAACTTTACCTTCCTACAGCCTTTTTATTAAAAGATATTTTTCTGTTGTCAGCAGCTCCAGGAAGAGAGTATTGTGGTTAAATTCTGCATATGATCTTTGGCAGTCACAAACCTCCTTCAAAAAACCCAAAGGAAATCTGTTAGCAGATTGAGCAGCCAAAGTAATAAGACGACCCTGTTGCGTAAGAGGGCAAACTGTGTATCCTTATCATTTATCTTCCTCCTGTTCCACTTAAAACCGTCTTTGTACGGACTATCTTAAATTTCTGATGACTTGAGGTTGTAAATTAACATACAGCGTAATCTGAAATGCAGATGAGGGGAGAGAGGGCACTTGTGGAAAGTGGCTTCTTGTCTTACTGTCAAGGAGACTGTTATGCTTGAAGTTTCATATTTCTGCTGAAATCTGTAGATATTTTTGGATACGCAGGTGGTAGAGTGTGTCTGTCAAATTTTCTAGTTCTTTTTTTCTCTCAAGGAATTCTTTGCAAGATTCTTTAGATTCTTGACAATATATTTTAAATGCATTTGTTTTCTTCTTTCTTTCTCTGCATTCAGTAAACAATTGAATGATTTTCTCACATTGGACATCCTTTCTTAAGTACTCCTAACGTGTGCACAGTTATACTGGTAAATTAAAGGCTTTTAAATTCCCTGAAAATATTTTTTCTAATGAAGCTAAATCAAGTGACAGTATCTTCAGTGTTGAAAAGGCAAGGTAAATTTTGAGATATGAAGATTGATATGGAGAAGAGTTACCAAGATAAAGAAAAGATTAATAAGGTCAGTCAGGAGCAATGCTTGAAAGAGGGATGAAGAGCAAAAGGTATCGGTATGGGCTTTAGGGTGCTAACTCCAGCAAAAAGCAGCAAGAAGAGAAAGCATTAGCAGAATTTCTGGAGCTAGCTGTTTTGTGGAAATTCTTATCAATAAAGTGGCTATCCCAGCCAGGGAGAGAAGTAGAGATATGGCTTTGCAAAATAACCTGGAAGGAGGTAAAAGGAAAGGCACGTGTAAGATGGTATCAGTTGGCATTGCTCTACAGCTTGGGAGCATCATCTGGTGGTAATGGTGCAGGAGTAGGTTCTGCTTCTTGCCTACATAGTGGAATTGCTATGGAGCAACAATAAAATAGATCTGTGGGAAGCCAATAGCATGGCTGTAGATGCAGGCGGTACCCTGCAGCTCATCAGCGACATATGTACTTTCGGCAGCACAGGCAAATGCTGCTGTAACCCCACTTACCTTCACACTCCTATTGGATCCTCCTCTTCTGCTATCTGCAGTATGTTTCCATTTTGAGAAGTGGAAGCCAGGAAAACAGGTCATGCATTCTGCAACCTGGGAAGCATTATCTGACAATGTCAGGAGAAGGACAGAAGGGGAGGGTGTGTTCCCAGATGTTCGCATGGACCAAGCCCGGAAGAGGTTGTGAGTGATGGTGGCAAGTATGAGTGTGCATACTTCTAATTCTTTCTCTGCTCTTGTTGCTCAGTGCGTACGGCACAACTGATATTTTAAGGATGGCTGAAATGCATGTGGTTGGCTTTATTTACCTGATGGTGATGTGTCTGAGCTGCGTTTAGCATTCCTTCCTTTCTTCATCAGCTCATGAGTTTCTAATTTAACAAGAGCTAATGAGCTTTTCCAAATTATCTTACTGTCAGCTCTCTTAAATTGTCATTTGTCTTTTTGTGTTAATTTGGGGAAAGAAAAATAAATAGTGCAAAATGACTTTCCTAAAACCTTAAAAAGCGTTTGCTTAATTCTGAGTTCAGTGGTGTCCTTTAAGAAGTATTTAGGCTACAAATATAAATACTACTTAAGCTCTTGAGCGAAAAAAGCTTCTTAAATTCATATCGTCATATAGTTGTTGTTTAATGTTTCAAAACCACGGACTGGCTGAAGGAAAAATCAGTGGTGTGACTGACTCTCTGTGAAGTGCAGCGATAGTCAAGTCCATATCTATGTAGATACCTAATGTGCAAGTCTTCAAAATAACCCTATGCTAAACGTACAATTGTCACAATAAGACATGTTTTTTAACATAGCAGGCAGGCTCTATCTGTAATTGCAGGAGTGCTCTAACAGATGGTAGCTAGGGAAAGCATTATCTGAGAGAGGAGGATGAAGCACAAGTGAGCAGCTTGCCCAGATCCCCAACCCACGCAGTGGTGTCCAGAGACCAGCTTGCAGGTGCAAATGGCAGGGTACTTTAGCGTGGGCTGTGGGACAGGTGAGTGGCTGCTGGCATCTTGGAAAGCAGTTCCACCTACCTGTGTGGAGTTCAGAATTAAAGCTTTCCCTAACTGTGAATTAATCAGGTTGTTAAATAGGAGTTTAGAAGGAATATTCAACTAAACAGACCCTAAATTACTACTAAATTTTGGTAGTATGAGGTGTTTTTCCAGTTTTTGTCAACCGACTATGCATTAATATTATGAAAAATTGGAGAATTAAAGTAGCAAAATATTATGAAGTAGGTATGATGAGTCCGCTTTCCAGGTCATTGTGTTTATTTTCTAGGATAGATAGAGCTAAGAGTGCTGGGCTCCTAAGTGGCATGCTAAAATACCAATATATTAAAATAAGCTTAATGTACAAGTTCATCTGCTGAAGTTGCCCAGTGAGGGAACATCAATTTGAAGACAAGTTTCAACACATCTTGCTGATAAGTGAAGACACTGTGATGTTTGTATTATTTGGAGATATTTTTTGGGTGTTCTGTTCTCCAGAACAAATCATAATAAGACTTTCAAAAGCAAATGGGATCAAAAAGTAAATTGAAGACTGGAAAAGGAAAAATGGCATAAATAAAGTGAAAGATCAGAATCCAATGTCTAATTAAAATGCTGTGGGTTTTTTTACATTAATATTTTGTCACTGTGTTTAATCAACCTCAAAGGTTCACTCTCATTTAGTACCCTTTATGATCATTGTTCTTCCACAGCATAAGGATTTCTGTGATGTCCTGACACCCTTTGCAGAGTTTAGGGGGGTTTATTTGTTCTTTAGATTTCTAAGTGCATTTAAAAATGTGGCATGAATTCACGTATAGTGATAAGCAACATAAAAAAATAATTTCATGAGAGCACAGTTTAGAGTGGAAGATTGTTCTGCTCAGTGGACAAATACTCTTTTCTTTTCCCCCCCAAAAAAATCATTTTCTGAAGATTATGTTTAAAGATATTTATTTGCAGATTTAAACTCATACAGTACTGAGAACAAAATAACTACTGAGGTACATGCACTGATCGGAGGCAGGGATAGTGTCTGGTGCATTATGAGGTGCTTTTCTCAAGCTCAGGCCCTGCCAAACCCAGCAGGCAGTGTTTGCACAGGGTTTTGGAATTGTTCTTGTGCTATCCCCTTTCCCCATGTAAGCTTCTCCTCCCAGTCCCTATTTGTCATAGTGGCTGAGCTCAGTGAGACAGCTTCAGATCTTGAAGCACCAAGCTAATGCAGAGCCCATGGCTAGAATGATGCCATGTTTGTTTCTCTTTTTTGTTCTTTTCTAATCCTTAAGGATTAATACCCAGGTTACATCTGAGTTCCCTGTAACAAGCAGCTGGTTTAGTTTTTACAGTTTTCATGGCAATGTTATTAGCGTTTACAATAATTTTGTGACCGTTTGGCCACCACTGTTTTCCATGCATTTGAATGCTCTACTCACTTTCCAGTTCTGCTGTGCTGGGGCCCTGTATAAAGTAACTGTCACTTTGCTAATGTGAAGTGAAATTTCATGTCAGCAGGACAATCATATGCTAAGCTTGGTTTTATTTGTTCCTGAAGACTGCAATATATTATTCTCCTAGGTAGTATACAAACATTTGAGATGTATTAATAAAGGAACTTTTCTATAAATCTGTAAGACGTAGATGACATTTTTCTCTGAGATGGGGTTGTTATATGCTAAGAGTAATTTTTCAACTACAGTTTCCCAAAGTGCTGCATTTAGAAACACCAGAATGCCCTCATATTGTAGCTTTATTTATATAATTGTGGTTCTTATTTATTTTATATAGACATCTTTCTTACCTTCAGGAAACAAACATGATGGAACTTTCTGACAATGATCATTTATTTGCTTAGTATGTAAATTTTACTTTCAGAGCTTTTTGATTAGAAAGGAAGAAAAGCAAACTGATTATTCTGAACTATAAAATTATTCAGTACTGATTTTACTAACCAGTAAACAATTCAGGGCACTTTAGGTGCAATTATTTTTTCATCTTTGTAACAAGCCGCTAAAGGGTAATGAACTTGTCTTGAAGTACATGCTAATTTGTGGTGAAAGGTGGTAAATGAGAAGAGTTACCCAAGAGTTAAAGTCTAAGGATAGCAACTAGAAATACATCTGCTTCACCTTTTATGTAGCTGAAAATGATACAAAATGGAAGAAGACAAAGACTGAGTTGAATGCTTTAGAGTGAAAAACATACACATTTTAAGTAATTCATAGGGTTTTTTCCTGAAGAGAACAAAAGCTAAGATTATATATGTCATCCTGGTGTGCTAAATCATATTTAAACAATTATGAGATGTTTAGATTTTGTTACTTTTTGTCTTACTCTACCTCATATTTTGCCATTGGGATAAATTATGTTGGTTTATTCCTATTTTACAGACAAAATGTGTGAAGAAAAAAAGATTAAGTGAGTTGCTTGGGGGAAGGAATAAGGTTGTGAGCAGAGAAAGGAAAAAAAAAGAATCTTTGCACTTAGATTAGTAATCCATTTTTATTTATCTTAGCTAATATTTTCACTGCTGGGTTTTTTTCCTACTTATTGTCTATGTAGCATGTTTTTTTAAATAATCAAAAATTATTTTGTTTCTAAGCAAACTTCTCTGATTAGTGAAACTTCAAGCCATCCATCACAAGGGAGAATTTCACTTCAGTTAATTCCATGTGTCTTGCCTTCATCTAATTTTCTGGTGTTTCTGGCAAATACATATTGCCTTTATCCATCACAGAAATGTAATAATCATTTAGAAAAATAAAGCTAAAAGTGCTCTATTTGTCGTTACAAAATAGAATTTAAAAATATGGAGGTGAAGTCAAAGACATGCTTTTACTGGGTTTTATTAACATAGGAATTACTCCTGCTCAAGCAGTTTGACGTCTTTATTAATATAATTTATTTAATAAAGAAGTCTGACACTGCTGGATTTGGGAGAACAAAAGGTAGTCAAAGAAATAGGAAAGGCAGGCTTCAAGAGACACAGTAGTGGAGGCTCAGTGAGAGCTCTCACACCTTAGAGATGACTGGCAAAATTAAAGGAAAAGAAAATTAAAGGAAGAAGAGAACTATAAAAAAAATTAGCTGAATTTGCCAGAATTTTTAGGAGTCATCCAACTGACATACAAGCAGGAATAAGATCTCAGAAGTCAGGGATAAAATCAAGGTTCATTTTCTCACTGTAGTGACTTATCAGAAAAAGTTAATACTGCTTCACTGAGCATGTTTCAAGAAGTCTTTTGCTTTTCTGGCTGAACCGGTGTTTGCTCTGCAGGATCTTTTCTACAGATAGGATTTTGTGTTGACTCTCTGAGTGGTACTTTAAATGAAAATTTACTATTGTCTTCATTACATTAATGCTCTTACTTATTAGTGGCCTGTGGTGTCAGGAGAGCTAATCGTAAATCAGCTTTCCATTGGGTCTGTGCATCTCGAGAGAAGAAAAAAGGCAACATTTAACATGGCCTGGATATGTTTCCCTTTCACACTTGGAAGCTGTGGCACAAATATTTCAGCCACCCTCTTGGTTGGAGTCTAAAGGATTTTCATTATTCTCACAAAGTGCTTTTGTGGTTGAAGAGCAGAATAAAAACTGTTTCAAATATGCAGTGGTGGTCACTGAATCCTTTGCAGTATTGGTGTTGACAAATTATATTGTTTGTACCAGTATAATTTGCAGTCCCATGTTCAACGTTTATTGTTTAGCAAAAAAATGAAGTAGCTAAGACTCCAGACTGGCTTACTTAGACTATTCCAGCCTTCTAAGCAGAGCAACTCTTTCATTGCACTCATTAAAGACCTGAAACAGGATGATTTTCTGTTTTTCTGAAATTCAGGGTACGTATCACTGTCAAAAAAAGACTTCTGGAGTACTATCTATCCAACCTAGATTTAAAACATAAGGTTAAATGCAGGGTTTGGGTTGTTGCTGTTGTACCCTTCTAAGTGTTCAGGCAAGCACTTGGTTAAAATGCTCTGCTTTCCTATTTATAACATTGAAGGCAATGGTATGAGTCTCTTTTCTGTGTGATACTTTAGTATATTTGCAAAGCATGATGTAGCTTAAATATCGGAAGTACTAAATATGCATGTACAGATTATATGTGTGCCTCGGCTGTGCATAGAGGAGTTTCATTATTCACCCATTGATATTGAGAAAGCAAGAAACTCTAAGTTACCCTCAGGTGCCTTCAAAGTGCAGGATAAAGTCTTTAGAAATCATGGAACTTTAGAAAAAATGAATGCAAGGAGTATTTTAAATTGCATTTAAATGTGCATGATTAAACAAAAACAATCCCATACATACATAATTTGCGTAATTTAAAAATCCATTCATAAAAGTCAAAACATTTTCTATGGAGACAGTGCTTGTAATTATCAGTGCCTCCATAAAAATTAAACCATAGGTGTACCTAAATGAAGACACTGAGAGAAAAATAATCTTAGGAGTTTGGAATAGTAACTAAACTGCATTAATTCACTTTGTGGATGCTCTTATTCAGAATTTTAGTGACCTTATTTCAGTTTCATTAGTTGATTTTTGGAAGCCAGTACATCAAAGTAAAGCTATTGCATTTCTAAAAATCAGGGTTCTTATAGGTATATTTATTCATTTAATCTTCAGATTTTCTCCTTCAGATTTCTGGGTTTGTGAGGTTAAATTCTCTCCCAGACACATTTATATGGATAATTCCGTTTTTATGAAGACTTTGGCTATCAAGCTTTTTAAGGTAGCAATCCAATGCAGAAGTCCCAATGGAAGTCAAGCTCCTGTTCCCACGTCACAGCGTGGCTGCAAATGATATTCAGCTGCTGATCAATATAACAGAGTGGGGATGTATGTGTGAATAT
>JBCJKH010059960.1:0-10368 GCA_039877255.1 Loriculus beryllinus | reverse complement strand
TACTAGTTTTGCCAGGTTGTGAAGTGCTTTCCATCTGATACATGAGTTGTGGGAGCTTATCTGTGGTTTATGCTTTATGAGAACACAGTGAAGAAAAAGTATTGCATGCTATGTCTTACATGTAGTTCTGACTACAGCAGTGTCTACACGTACTGTAGCTGTCCACCTTGCAAAGTAGCTTTACCTTTCAATCCTGAAGGATGGTATGGTAATGAAGTGACCTATACATGCTACAGATTAAATGTTTTTTTTCAAACATTAGAATCTCAGGAGACTCCTGACCAGAATATTAGTGGTAGTCTGTGGAAGAGATGAGTTACTCTTCTCTGTCTTAGAACTTTATACTTTTAATGCAGTCGCTCTTCCATCAGGACCCCTACATTTATTTAGCTTTAATATTTTTCCGTGAGATGTAATAAAACATAACATAACTGCAGCATATGTGAGGGTTGTGTGGAATGCATGCCATTTGGCAAGTCTGGAACTGATTTTTAAAGCAAAAGTGAAAGGACTTTGCTCCAAGTAAAAGCAGCATCTTCCCTTCTACCTCCTTCACTTAAAATGACTACGTAAAACCTGGGGGATTGTGAAATCCTCAGTTATAGAAGGACAGGTACACCACTGAGAGTTGCGGTAATACTCGTTGTAAATCATACTGTTGGAGGGCCTCTCTTCCTCTCTTGCACTACTGGTCCTTCACATTTAGCTCTGCCTGAGTGAATCAGAGCAGTAGGTCACTCCGAGATTAGCTCCACAGTGCCACTACTTCTAAGACATGAGTCATGTAATTTTTCAGTAGTTGTGGCTTGTTTAAAGGCTGTAGATAATAGCAAAGATAAGGCTGCAGACAAAAAAATGAACTAATGGTGCTTTCCAGAATGATTGCTCTGTGTGTAAAATGAGTATATATATAAAGAAATAATGCATGTGTTAGAAGCACATTCTTTAAAAGGCATTTCTAAAACATTCATAATTTAGAATAGTTCAATATAGCTGTTGATGTAGTCATTCTTTAAAAAAAACAATTATGCTAATTGAACAACTGGGAGATTTGTATGGAAACTTGTCTAAAATACAGAATCATGCAACCCGTGTTCTATGTGCAGCGGCAGCATGAAAGTAATAAGATCAACATACTAATTACGCTTTTTGACAGGCCTGTTACGAATGCCATGGCTTCTAAATTTCCCTTTGCTTATAATGTGAAAGTTTTAAACTGAACTGGTGTGTCAGGAAACAGCCCGGGGTAAATTTCTAATATCTGATTGGGTTTCCATTTTTATTTTACTTACAGGCAACTTCAAGACATCGCTGTCTGAGAAGCTTGAAATTGTTTTTTTTGCCTGTGAAAACTGGAAAATGTTTAAAAATCAGTATCAGGTAAAACAAATAGGTTTTTATTACCCTTTTTCGTTTAATCTCTGGGAGAACTCAGTTAAAGTTGGTTTAGTTGGGGGAAGTGGGGTGGGCAAAAAGTCCAGAAACAAAAATGTTTTGGAATTTTTCATTATTCAGTATGTTTTCTAACAATGTTATAAAATAAGACATAGCAGCTGATGCTGTCAGGGCTGGCATGGACACTAACATGCTGTTACCCATGGCTTCTTGTCTGTCTTTACTCTCATGGGCTACGGGAGGCACACCATCTGCTCTCACCCGGTCATGGGAGCAAGTTCAGCACTTCAGGTATAGTCAGAAAATGGGGGTTGGTTTATTCTCTTGGCCCAGCACAGGGTTGTAACAACACTCATTGCTTCATTTAATTCACAGATCTTAGACTTTGTACTGTTTTCTGGCCTTCCTTTTCACCATGATTTGCCTCTCTCTCTCTACACCAGTGCCCTCCGAAGAAAGCAACCCACATGTAACTGCTCTTTCCCTCACTGGTCCCAGAGGTGCTATGTCTTACCAGAAATGGGTATTTCTGATGCCGTTACCTAGGCTATCTGAGCTTTCTATAGTATTTTTTTGTTCCATTGCCTTGGTGGTTTCAGTTTTGGAGGATTGTGCTCCCTAAAAGATGCTCCATACTCCCCTCCAGTTGATTGTGGAGTTTGACAGTTACTTGCTTAACTCTCCCTTGGCCACCCATGAGGTCCAGCCGTCCTTCATGGCAATAAGGAACTTTTTCTCGTGCCATGTCTGGTAGTGTTTTATGTCCTGTTCAGTAAGTTTAACTTCAACTGAGGGCCTACTCAAGGGCTGAGTATTAACAAAAGGTATTTGTAAATATGGGAGAAAAAGCCACTTATTTTTATCCATTATAAATTTAAAAAACATGAGTACAGTTTCTGGAATGCCATTTTGAATCTCCTTAGAACTTAGTCTAGTCACTGGGGTTAGCCATGTGAATGGAAGATGCCAGGTGTGGGTGAGCAGAGGAAAATGCCTGATTTGTACATGGTGCAGAGTAGCTGTTCTCTGAAAGCATAATATGAAGAGCATTTATTTTGCTGGCAAGACTGCTCACCCCTATTGTTCATTTTGACTTGTGGGCGATCGTTGAGCAGAAAGAATCAGGGAATGCAGGCAACTAGGATTGAGAAGAGAGCAGCAGAGTTGCAGTGATTGATTAGGCCATCATGCTGCTGAGAAAATGCTTGGCAAACTGTAGGCTTAGTGCATCAGATGTCACCAAAAATGTGACATCAAATGGGAAAAATATTGAAGCAAATAATTCTGTAAGGAGAGGTGATAAAGTCTGCGTCCCCCAAGAGCCTGGGGTTAGGTTCTTTGATGTCAAATAGTGAACATGCTCTGTGTAAGGAGTTGTCACCTGGCAGGAACATTCGTAGTCTTTTTCCACTATTAATGATCTGATGTCTTGTAAAGGCTGCAGCATGAGTACAGCCCTTTTTATGGTAATACTGGTAGGGACAGATCTACTATGCGGCCACTTGAGTTGGCCCAGTAAAGACACTAAATTTTTGTGAGTTTCCCAGACTGGTCAAATCAGGCTGGAATTTGTAACTAGTAGAGAAGTTACTGGGAAATGTCTTTAACATACATGTGTAGACAGATTGTATAGAGTTCATTTCTATAAGAAAAACATTCAATCTGCAGTAGCTTATTTTTAGTAGTAAGTTTTAAAACTCACCTCATTTGATGAATGGTAGAAATGAACCATATTCAAATATAAATTACTAATCTCAAAACATGAACAATTACTGTAATTTTGCTTTTTAGAGAATGGCATTCTAAAATAAAATGTAAAACATTGCATGGTATTCCTTCAATTTTATGTTCCGCTCCTCCATTAAAGCCAAATATTGGCTATTTATAGTTGCTATGTTGCAGTAGTCAAGAAGCTGTTATTAATGTTCTGCTGTCTGTCTGATCAGTAATACTGACTGTGCTAACAGCCACATGTGAGGAGGGATTGTTCTTACCTCCTCATCTTGACCATTGATGATTAAGTACTGAACATGTGGTTGGATGGTGTATCCTTAAACCATTTCATCATCATTTCCTAGGGTGGCCCGTTTGTTGAAATATTCAGTGCTCAAGGCAAGAACCCAGAAGCAATATGGAAGATTTCTGGCAATCCATCAGCTATACGGAAAGTAAGTCTTTTTAAAGAAACTTGTAAAACTAGTATAAAACAAAAAAATGTGAATGATTATTAATTTCGTAGTTTAAATATTTAGGAAGTAATTTTGCAATTCTGCTACCTGATGAGTTGAGTTGGGCCCATTGGATCGAGAGTCCTGTTTGTCAGCATTATTTGTTCATAAACCATGCAAGTAAAATACATAATCCATAAAAATAGATTACCATCATATTTGAACTCCTGTCATACTTGCAGTGCAGTCTGCCACTTGAGATGTAAAAAATTCAGCTTTGCATGATAGTGGTGGTAGATTGTGAGAAGAATTCTGTCGTGATGCTTATGTTTGGTTATTGTTCCTTTCTGTAGGAATATGATAAAGAAGTAAAAGGCTTTGTTTTTGTACTTGAAGGAAACAGTCAAGTCAACAAAATGCAGCTACCAAAGGAAACTAGACAAACATGTAAGTATCAAAGAATTTAATGTCTGTGATGTTGTTTTGATTATTAAATCAATCTTGTATTGTAATATAAAACTTGCTATATTCTTCCTTACTTTGGGCATAATTCAATATTAGCAAAGTGTTTTTTCATTAACTTTTTAGATGGTCAGATACAAAGAAGTAAAAGGTATAGAAATTAAAGTAATGGCTGTAGGGAAGATCCTTGTTGATACATGCTGTCCTGGTGCTGCTGGGTTGACCACCCGAGGAGGAGAAATAAGTGTAATTGCTAAACATTTCTGTTATATACCCCATAAAGTATAGAGGTGGTGACCACACTGGGAACGCAAGCCAGATCAGTTTCATGATCAATGAGTCTATTGTATTACAAGTCATTACCAAACACTAAAACAGCAAATACCAGCTGTATGTAAGGTACGCCATGCTGAAACTCTCAGATCAAGAGCAACAACTTTGAGAGCCAATAATGCAGCATTGTGAGGAGTGACTATTAATCCAAACCTATAAATGCTTATCACAGATACAACTAGGCACACTCTGGTCAGATCTTTTATCTCAACCCTTTGTGACCCACATTAGGTGCCACAAAGAGCTGTCGTGATTTTAGCCCAGCCGTTAACTCGAAACCATGCAGCCACTCGCTCAGTTGTTTGGAGTTGCTTAAGAACATGTGTGTTGTCACAAACATGCGCACAAGTTTGATATGTCTATAATATAAATTTAATAGAAAGTATTACTTTATAATTCATGAGGGAGATTTGGTGCTCTTGGAACACAAGAACTGTAAGTAAAAATAAAAAAAAGTTGCATTTTATTTTCATGAGAATTCCAGCAAAGCCACAGGTGGGACTTGTAAAAACAACACTTGTATTGCAGCTTGAATTGGTTTTCCTCAGGTTTTTGTTGTGTTCGTATGTTGTGTGAACCTTGGGAAGTAGTGTTGCAGGAGCATAGGTGTATGGTACAAGATTGAAATGCTTGATGGTGAAATGGGCATCTGCACACACACAGCACATTGATGGAATTTTTTCCCCCTATTTCTAGTGGGACTGATCCAGAGATTTCTGACACTTCAGATTTTTGTGCCACTGGGACGAGACTTCTCCACTGAGTTACTGTAAGGTGCATAAAATTTCCTTGAATGCTTAGTGCTTGTTTGTTTAATTGTGGTAGCTGACTGCATTAAAGCATGGTGATTTATCAGGTCAATAAGGAATTAAGCTAATGAGATTGTTATTTCTTGGATGTTTTAAATACTGACATTCCTTTGAAGACAGAACAAACTAAAAATCATGAATGGGAACTTGGGTTACTGTCAGTCTTGGACAGCATTCTGCCCCCCTAGTGGCACCAGTTGTTAGTAACCAGCACAACTCAGTTTTGTAACCAGCAGAGCAACTAAGATCTGGATTAACAAAAGAAACATTAGGCCATTGGAAACCCTGTGGTGTTCATTATAATGTGAATAATCTATTTCATTAAGTCAGGATGGTGTGCTATTTGATGTTGCTGGGTAGTTCTGTTATTTTCTGTGCCTTTGTGCAAGTAGAGTTATCTTGGAATGTTTTGTTTTTTTAACAAATATGCTAGTGTGAATTGACTCAATTATTAAAATTCCTTATTGGATTTGTAACAATTCATGCAGGGTTTTAAGTCTTGGTGGTTTGTTAGTTAGTGAGCATTTATAACCTACGTCATGTTGGTAAAATAATACATTCCTCTGTGGCATGCTTAATTTTTGACATGAATTTAGAATCTGAACATTGATAAAATCTTTGAAGGATAAATTGTTTACCACATATCGCCACCAGAGAATATTTCAATTTCTGCACATTGCCTCTTAACCATTCTTTCAATATTGCTGAGGAGAGTCTGGCTCAGTCTTTACTCCCTCCCATCAGGGATTTATACACGGTAGTGAAATTCCCTTGAACCTTCTCAAGTCTAAACTGAACCTCCCTGTTCAGCTCCCTGAACCTCTCCTAAGTCAGATGTTCTAGTTTCTTAATCTTCATTATCCTGCACTGGACTTGCACCAGTATGCCTATGTCTCTTCTGTCATGGAGCTGAGTACTGGACCCAACGCTCCTGCTGTGGTCTTTACCAGGGCTGAGTAGTGAGGAAGGGTTGCTGCCCTGGGTTTGCTGGCAATGCTTTTCCATGTGCAGCCCAGGGTGCTCTTGACCTTCTATGCTGGAGATGTGCCTTGCTGACTCAGGGTCGACTTGTTCTCCACTAGTGACCAGGACTCTGAGATCATTTTGTACAAAGCTGCTTTCCAGACAATCCACCCTCAGACTGTTCTGGCACATGGCATTATTCCTCCCCACATACAGGGTTTAGTCTGTAATAGAAAGGTAGGACTTTGTATTTTAAACCTAATTTAGTTTAGGGATTTTGTTTTTCTTTTTGAAATACATCCTACTTAAGGCAGGTGCTTGCTTTTTGCTCACATGTGTGTTTTGCAAGGCAGAAGAATTTTCAGAAATGTTGGGAATAACTGAACTCAGTTGGTAGGCATTGGTTTGAAAAACTGGCATTTTCCTACCTCTCTTTGGAATGACATCTCAGAATTAGCATACCCTGAAACCACAGTTGTAGCTCCTTTTTACACTGTGAGGAGTGATGTTTTTGATTGTACATAGACGCTTAGTGGGTTTATAACACAGAGATGCATTTGATTTATTGAATAAACAGGAACGCTGTAGAGTTTCAAACTCTGAAACATACCTGATAAGGTTTAAGAAGTTTTCTGTCAAAGTTTAGCTAGTTATGTATACAGGAGACTGCAGGGGGAAAAGGGCTTAAAATGTTTGTGTTCATAAAGTAGTTGTTGACAAGAAAATTTATTGCAAGGCTTGTCAACAGTGCTGCAGAATGTAGATAGTTGTACTGTATTTCCTTTTTTCAATCAGTTTCTTCTGTAAATACAAGTTTATTATTTTCCAGCTTTTTGATAAGCTGTACATACTGGATTTTACATGCATAGCTAATTTATTCATAGGCACCTTAATAGCTTGAATTTGTGAATTGCGTGCTATCGTAGTCATCGTTTTAGCTTTGCTGACAGAGATACAATAAATTATTCATATTAATCTAAAAACCCAACATGTTTTCAGATACAGAACAATAAAATCAATCTTGCAAAACTTAGACCAACCTTTTAAAATTAGAGGTAGGACAGAGATGCTAATTCTTTCTTACTTCTGACAGTGTATGAAGATTTTAGATAGCGGCTGAAAGTAAACTTTATTGAACAGATGTAGCTGGAAGGATTGTTCAAAATTCTGATGTTTCTTAGCATGAGGCTGCTTGAATTCTTTGTGAAGCAGGAGTGAAATACAGAAACATTCTGAAAAGTATTAGGTTATGTTAAATTCCATATCTTGCAAAGGACATTAACATACATGTTAAAGCAAACATTTGTTAATAACTCTTGTAGTCAGCACTTTCATTAAGAGTACCAACACAACATGGGTGGTAATTCAGGTAACAGACATCCAAAAAGAAAGATATTGCACTTTTAAGAATCTGTAAATATGACAGATCAGCTGACCATTGCTATTTCTTTGGCTTCTTATGTTTTAAAATGGAAATGGAGATGATACTATCTAATTTTCTGAAGCACATACTACTATGGAGCCAGTAGTACTACAGTTGCTAAGTACATTAATATACTAGCATACTAATAGTTAAGCTTTAGCAGAGAATTTTATCTGGATTTTGACCAGGACACAAAGAGATTTACATTAATAACAGATTATGTGTGAGTTGACCTTTGCTTAGCCACATCAACGAAATAGCTGCTTTCATGTTTGGTAAACTTCCAGTTTAAGTCATTTATAAAGAGACAAATACTTCCATTTTAAGAATAAGTGAGCCTGATAAATGAAACATCTCTTTAGCGTAATTTTTTCTAAGTTCATTTTAAACCTTGAATTGAACATAAACAAATGGTGAACAGAAGCAAAGTGAATAGGTAATCTGAGAAGATGAGTTTCTCTGTGTTCTTGGGTAGTCGCTACCATTTACTTTCATACTCAGTATAGTTACCATTGTGAGGATAATAGTCAATTAAAGCTGAAAATATAAAATTGAAAATGGAATTGGAAGGTAATTTTGCTTTCAGATGGTTTGCAAATGTAGATGTTAAGTGTGAAATGAATGCAGTTAATGACCATAGCTGGGAGAGCTTTGCATCTGCTGATCACAGGAATGTTATTATTAATGAGGTTGATTTTCCTGTTGACATTTTTCTCAACATGGTCTCGTTACTTTTCTATCACATGTCTGACCCTTAGATATAAATACTCAAGCACAGACATAATAAAAATACTTTAACTCCCTTATAGGTTTTCTTAGTACATCTTTGAAAATCAAGATGTGTGCTGCAGATGTTTCTTGCCTTTGTAGGTTTAGCATAGTTTGTGCTTTTTGATAACAGGAAAAGGTTGAGTTTCACCACAGGTATTCTTGTATCATTTCGCAAGTGGGAGTTCTAATGGTCTAATTCCTGTTGTCTGAATTATTTCAGAAGAGAGTTTCATCAGCCCCTTGGTTTCTTTTCCAAGAAGCAATGTAACTGAAGTCTGAAAGTTACACCAACTCTTTGAAGTAAATGATTTTACAGAATTTTAAGACCATCTTTTTCCAATTTTTCCAGTTCTTCAAATGTTTCACCTACTTTTACCTGGCCTATATAAGTATCTGTTGTTTTAAATGTAATTATTAACATAAATCTTAAACCTCTTTGGGTTTGATTGTAACTATGTATATGCTGCTTCTTTACAGCACACATACCATCACAAAAACCATCTACTTACATGACAGAGTCAGATATAAATGTTTGTATTTTTATCTAAATGATGAAAGTGCTCCGTACTGCACTGCACTTTGGAATGTAACTGAGCTGTACATTTACTAATGGCCTTTTTATTGCTGAGGTACCTAATATTTTTCAGGAGAGAGAAAGAAAAAACTATTAATATAAATATAAATAATAAAATTTAAACATACGGAACTAATAATATGAAGTGAATTTAAGTTTTTATTACCAGTTGTTTAGAGATATGCATGGCTTCAGTCTAGGCACCTACCTCTCTGTTGTAGCATCATCTGAAACAACATTCTACGTTGAAAATTACTCAGCTTGACATTCGGCAGGAATAGTATTTGTGCTTGAGCACTCAGGTTATTGCAACTGTGTGGTTCCTACACAGCTCTACACATAGTGAGGAGACATAGGGATTTCAAACAACCACTACTTCAGTTCTTTAGAGTTCTTTATTGCCTTAATCTCATATCAAGTTTTAGACAGAGTGGAGATTTCTAAAAGCTACATTCACAGGTTTTCCATCAAAGAAGCAAAGTGATGAATAGAACTAAGTGTTGAAAAGCAAGATCAAGTCCACCATGTAAGACACTTTGAGATCTTCTGATGGAATAACTTTTCAAGGGCTTGATAGTATTATTCATACATCCATAAATATGTGCAGATCATTCTGAAATCTGCTATGTCAAATGGTAGCAGTGGTGAGGATGTAATGTTCTTCCCTTGACACACCAGTGAACTTTTTGCCTTTGAAGTGCATATGACTAGACTAACTGCTAGTCTTGCAAAGTGAAACGGCTAGTAGACTCCTCCATTGTGTTTTTATTTGCCCACCCATCTTATGAAGATTGACAAATTAAACATCGGGTGGTCTCCAGGGGAGAGGAAAGAATCAAGAGCTTCTGGAAGGCTGATGGGCTTTGTTTGATATGCATGATGATCTTAATGACTGTAGGGAAAGACGAAGGTGCTCCTGTATCTTTATTACATGTGCTAGTAGAACTTTCTGATCTTTACATACTTGCAGTATATTTTGTACTGCCTTTGGTTGAACTCTTGAATTGCCAGAATAGCTCAAGTATGTAACTTGCTCTGGAGTTAATGCCCTCCTAAGCTGACCTAAGGAAACCTAAGAAGATTTTAGGATGTTTGCAGATTTTGGGTGGCAACATTTCACTACCTAAGCTACAAATAGTCCTTACTGATGAAAATATGTTTTCAATAATAAAAAATTCTACAGGGCTTTCTCACAATTTCAAGGTAAACCCCAGCATTTAAATATAATGATTATGTCTAACACCACTAACTAGTGACAGAAAGTTTATTGTAATAATTTGCCATCTTCTCAAAGGGCCTGCTAATTACAGAGGAATACCCATCTGTTAGAAATAATTTTGTTCAAAAATAATAGGTAAATTAAACATTACTTCCCCATACAGATTTCAGCCTCTAAATAATGTCTGTTCTCTGGTATAATAAAGTAGAACTGCCTAGGGATATCAAGGTTCTGCTGCTGTTGTGGTTTAA
>JBCJKH010059959.1:5289-23344 GCA_039877255.1 Loriculus beryllinus | reverse complement strand
CCCTGCTTATGGCAGGGGGGTTGGAACTAGATGATCTTAAGGTCCTTTCCAACCCTAACGATTCTATGATTCTATATATATGAAGGAAAGGTCAAAATTTTCTCTTCCTCTGAGACTTTAGCATCCTATTTTTCTACTCAAATTGTGAATCCCATCACACATGTCAACAATATCAGTAGGAGCGTGCAAAAATGGTTATTTTCTGTCTAGCTCATTACAAAAAGATGTAATTTTCTGTCAACCTCATTCTTTAAAAGATGAGGTTGGTTTATATGCAAAATTAAATGGTCAGTCATGAAGGATTTACCATCACATTTAGTTCACTGATTAAGATATTGACTCATGTTTTATGTTCGGGTTTTTTTCAAGGTAGATACAAAGTAGAAAAAATCCTAGTTTCGAAAAACACACATCTGTAGGAAAACCACAAAGTAGAAGACTTCCTATATTTTTAAAAAAGATAATTTATTGATTTTAAATAACTTTTTTAAGTTTATTCAGGGTTTGTTTTGTTTCATTAAAAAGAAACATAAAAATATTGTAGTGGTCTTAAGGAATCATAGGAGTGTTCCAGTGAACAGGGGATTGAGAATAGACATGAGTAAGATAGGTAGATGGGACTGTTTTTCTGCAACATAGGCAATTTTCTCCATTCCTTTTCTCTGGAGTTTGATCAAGATGCAAATATCTAATAAAAATATAACAACTTTCTTTTCAAGTGGGGTACTCTGGTTTACAGTAGATTACTCAAGATCTTCCTTTTCCATCTTGAATCTTTCCCTCCAGTCTGTCCTTGGATGTTTATGAAAATTTGGACATGTTCTCAAGGCAGAATAAATGAAAGTGTTAAGTGAGAGCTTAAGAAGGCAGCATGACATTCTCTACAGGCATAAACTACGTTCTCTACTGTCACTGTTTCTCCTTCATATCTTGGTCCCACAAAGCAGACATGGGCAGCCAGAAAGAAACTGTACCTTTTTGCTGCTCACCCTGTCCAACATTTTTAGGTTTTCTTGGGATGGCTCCTTAGATAATCATACTGGCCACTTTAGTTTCTTTTAGCATTATTTATTATTATATCATACTGCCTATATTCATTCCAGAAACTTGGTAGTTTCCTTACCTTTGATTCTGGCTACATTACAAGCTGGAATCTTGTTGATTTTTGATAAAGTTGAAATCCTCTTAATTTCAAATATATCATTCCCTCTTTGAACTGAAACAATCAGTTTCACTATCTTCTGCTTTTACTGCTTTACATCCACTCATAAGCCCTTCTTAGTTGTCTACATGTGCAAAATGTAGTTAGAAAACTGAATTGCTGTGTAACACCTTTCTTTTTATTCCCTATTCATTGGATATCTTCCTCTTCAGAACAAAAGTTAAGAAGGAATTAATTAGATATATTGGCTTTGATATGTCTGCAAACTGAAAAACCAAGATGCCTGTTTTGGATTGTCTTTAAGTATGTATGAAAAGGGATGATGTTGCTGAAGGAAGTTTTGTACTCTGTAAGAAAGTCCAATCTGATTCCATTCTGTATCTTGAGAAATACTAACAGACACAAAGAATGGTCTTTTATAAAGATATTACAAGCCTACTCTCAAACAGAATGCTGTTTTGATAACTGTGTGGTGCAGGAAACCTAGATATTGACTTAAGACTAAATGAGAAAAAAAAAGCAGAACAAATGAGGTAAAAACCAGTGAAATCAGTTTACTCAATAAAGCAATCCACCTCTATTGAGAGGAAAGAGCAGATATTTTTATATAAATATGTCCACACTTTCTCATTGAAAACTTGTATCATGCATCACAGTAAGGATCATATGGGATTATGAATTCCATAAATATTTAAAACATATAAACTTGATAATCCATGAATAAAATATCTTCTCTAAGAAGTTGGGTTCCACTGCAAAGTGTTATCAAAACTGAGCCTGAAGGGTGTTTACTAAACTTTAACTGGAACAGCTTGTAGTGTATGACTACCTAAGCTATCATGTATCTCTCAGAAACTACTTTGATGACTCCTTTTAATAAGGTAAACATTATGTGATCCAAAACACTCTAGCTAAACTTTAAAAGGTATTAAAATGTAAAAGTGCCCTCCACAAAGGGAAGTTTAGATCTGAATTACAGCAGGTGTAATGTAGCGCCTGACAGAACAAGTCCAAGTGATTAGCTCTTTCTGTTTTCTTGATATTGCTATTGTACTCAAAACAAAAATAAAAATTTTAAATTATTTTTCACTGGCACCTCTCAAAATGTCTCCTCTAACCTGAATTCCCCTCAAATTTAAACCACTCTTGGGATGCTTCTTCAGAATAGGATCATATTTAAGTTCATCATCATCTTAAATTCATCAGCCCTCTCACATTAGTACTATCAATCAAAGTTGGTAACTCTTTTTAGGAAATAAAATGTGAAATAATACAATTACTTCAATCAAAAGATCAATACATTCCAATGGTTTACCATACTGTTATAGCATACTGTTACAGCAATTAAATGTCCCTGATCAGTTACAAGATGGCAACTGCTTAGAGTGCAGGAAAAACAATTTAGCACTTTTTATACGTGGTCAAGCATGTTATGTCCTTAAAGTATTGTCATGTAGAAGTAATGTAGAAAGCATAAAAACATAGATTAAGTGCAAAAGTACTCAATACCAAAAAGATGAAAAATAACTGAGGCTCAAAGGCAGAGTGCCTTCGAAAATTCAAAATTTAATTATTTTTTAAAATGTTTATAGTTTAGTGAAAGTGTACAAGATGAGATATAGCATCATATCTTCTAATGGTGAATAGCACCATATCTTCTAATGCTTGGTTTCTCAACTTCTTCAGCATAACCGCCAAAGTATTTGCACTGCAGATTTAAATGCTCCTGTCGAAAAATAAATAAATAAATAAATAAATAAATAAATAAATAAATAAATAAATAAATAAATAAATAAATAAAAAGACTAGCCTGATTAAATTACACAGAAACTCTTGTGTGCTTGTTCAGGTAAAACTTTTAGTGGCAGTTATTTGGTTTATTATCTCAGGAGAGGAATGCTCCCAAAGATGATTGTTAGCAGGGTTAAAAAACTTTGGATTAAATTTGCAGTTATGCAAGCTCCTAACAGATTAAACAAAACTTATTATGAGGTGCCTAGACAACTTAGTTTTGAAGGTCTAGCTCTTTAATTGTAAAAAGAGCTATCACTTAAGGATTAGTGACTTTATAATCTAGGTCTGCTGTATTAAAAAAGTTATCTTATTCAAACCCATTGACACTTAAATAAAAAAAATAAAAATAATCAAGGTTAAGTTCCTCCAGGGATAGACATGATTTATTAAGGAATATACAATGCTTGTGAATTTGTGATTGCTGTACTTCCTAAATTATTAGGGAATTGTAGGAGAGAACCTCAAATTCACTTTAGCTAGTCAGCGTATGTTTTAAGACCTGGAAAGCATCTTATAAGCAAATCAGGACTGTGACACAAGATGATTTAGTGGCTACTTTCAGTGAAAGATAAATGCTGAATGCTTTCTAGAAATTAGGTTCTTGATAATACCTTTTGAATGCATCTGTCTTTCATCTATTACATTTCTCAGCATAGGAAGCCAATATTTCATCCTTCTGACAATACATGATACACCTGAATCCTGTTGTATCTCCTATAGATCCTCTTACTTTATTAGGAGTGAAGGGTGGGTACAGCAAAATAGAGAGTGGCATTTTTATGAGAAATATTCTCTTGTAGTAAATCAAACAATAGAAAAGTTTTGTAACTCACTGAATAGAAAAAATAATGGTTAAAATATTGTTATGGTAAATTCTAATCATTCAAAAGATTTTCTATTATACCTTAGCAAGACTTAAGATAAAACTTAAATTCATGCTTTTATTTTATACATACTTTATAATTTCCTTTAATGCTCGGAAGAACTTCTCCTTTTCCAAAAAGATTTTGAACAGAATAGAGTGTATTTGGGGTATTAAAATTACTTTCATAATAGTGTTGCTGTGGAGTCTTTTGTTTCTGTTAGCTGACAAAATTCCTTACAAGCAGCAGAAGTAAAATAAAAGCATAATAACTATGTAGGAATATGGTTTTTGTTTTCATCTTCTAAATTCTGTTTTCAGAGCTTCTGTCTACTCAGTGTCACATTGGCCTGAAAATGTCATTGACAGAGATGAATAAAATATTTTTTTCCATTTCATGTATTTTTACTTGGGAAACCTGATGTTTTTCCCAAGGTTGTTCAGTTGGTAAGTTCAGACTTAAACACATATTATGAAATTAGCAGCACGTTTTTTGCACATCTATCCCAACATAAATTTCTGCTATTTTTGCTAATCTTCTGTCCTGGGTTCAGCAGTAGCAGTCACTTTTCTTCTTCTTAGTAGCTGATGCAGTGCTGTGCTTTTGACTTTCAGCCTGGGAACAGTACTGATAACACTGATGGTTTTTAGTTCTTGCTCAATAATGTTTACTCTGACCAAGGACTGTCTGAGTCTCATGCTCTGTCAGGGAGGAGGAGAAGCTAGGAGGAAGCAGAGACAGGACACCTGACCCAAACTAGCCAAAGGGGTATTCCACTCCACAGCACGTCATGCCTAGTATATAAACTGGGGGAAGTTACCCAGAAGGGTTAGATCACTGCTCAGGTTGGGCTGAGTATAGGTCTGTGAGTGGTGAGCAATTGTATCCTCTTTCCTTGTTATTTCCCTTATCATTTTTATTATTGGTGGTAGCAGTAGTGGTTTTGTGTTATACCTTAGTTACTGAGCTGTTCTTATATCAACCCCTGGGAGTTACATTCTTTCGGTTCTCCTCCCCATCCCTCTAGGAGCTGGAGGAGAAATGGGGGGAGTGAGCGAGCAGGTGTGTGGTTCTGAATTGCCGGCTGGGCTTAAACCACGACATATTGCCAGAACAATTTTCCCTCCCCTCCTTCTTAACCATTTATCATTTTCAGAGAAAGGAGGCAATGAAGGAGAGAGATATACCTTCTCAATGCATAAGGGAAGGTTTTATTTTAATCATGCATGCTTATTTTACGTTTCTTGCACTGAGTAGCATGTTTGTATGTTATGGAGGTACATGTCACTGACAGGTGAAAACCATGAACACCAGTAAACATCACCTGCCTCATACAAAGGCAGGTATATAATACATACCGTCATACGGTCCTGTGTTATGATGCTCTTTTATTGGGCAATTTGCTTCATGCCATTATGCAACAGAGCAGAGTTGCTTCCCAAAGTACTGGCTGTTATATACTCTAGAGGAACCCCCAAAAGTAATCAAAATAAGTTACAAAGCCTTGAAAATTCTATTCCTGCTAACTAATGCCTTCAACTCCCCTTGGGATCAAGATACTCTGTCAGCTTCTTCAAGCATACGGACATACACACTGAGTAATATTATTGTTCTCATTTATTCATCTCCATAGATAGAAAATGTTAAGATGTCATGAAATATTTTATTTTCCTTGAGCAAGTGGCATTGTTGACATGAAAAGCTGAGAAGTATCAACTTAGATTTTCAGTGTGGTTTCCTCATTTTATGCACATGATTCTTTTTTTTTTAAAAAAAAAAAAAAAAAAAAGGGGGAAAAATAGTACGTAAATATTATTATTTTCTGGCTTAAGTTTAGCTCTTTGCTACAAGGCTTCATACCACTGCGTAACTGTCCTGGGTTTAGAAGCAGTAGTTAATTTTTCTCCCTCTTAGTAGCTGGTGCAGCTCTGTGTTTTGACTTTCAGCCTGGGAACAGAGCTGATAATACTGATGTTTACTCTGACCAACAACTTTGTGAGTCTCATGCTCTGCCAGGGAGGAGGAGAGGCAGGGAGGAAGCAGAGACAGGACACCTGACCCAAACTGACCAAAGAGGTATTCCATACCACAGCACGTCATGCCCAGGATGTAACTGAGAGTTACCCGGAAGGGCGAGCTCTGGAGGAGGTGCCCGGTCGGGTGCCCGGTCGGGTGGGGTGTCATGCGTTATCTGTTGGTGGGTGGTGAGGTGCTGTATTCTCTTCCTTGTTATTTCCCTTATTAGCAGTAGTATTGGTGGTAGCAGTAATGATTTGTGTTGTACCTTAGTTACTAAACTGTTCTTATCTCAACCCGTGGGAGTTGCATTCTTTTGATTCTCCTCTCCATCCCTCCGGGAGCACAGAGAGGGCAAGAAATGGGGGGTTGAGTGAGTGAATGAGCTGGGTGGCTGAGTTTAAACCACGACAAAAATGCAGCAAAAAATTCTTGCCAGAAAAAAAGCTAGTTTTTTGACAAGTATCTCATGCTATTGAAAGGTTCAGTACTGCATTGCTCAACTAATAATAAAAGCATGGTAAAGCACTTGTTTTGTCTATCCGACATACGGCTAGCAAGAAGTTTTCCTCATGAAGGGCAGGATAGTGTTCTTGCTTTACCCATATCATAGCTTCTGCTCAGAACATGGGGTGTAGGGCTCTGTGACAAAGGATGTAAATTATCTAGTCACAATTACACTGGTACAGTGTAAATACAATTGGACATGATGGTATAAATATCTGTAGAAGAAAACTCTCTGAGAAATTTTGTCTAATTTCCTTTTCCCTTCTAACAACAACTTAAAGCAAAGAATTCCATACTGAAATAACTTACTTGGGTCTTAACTTATTTAAACCTGAAAATGGGTAGGAACTGCATATTTATATATATGTAAAAAAAAAAAAAAGATTGAAAAAGCCGTGAAATTTTAATGTTCTCCAGTTCAGCTTTCTCATGCCCTGAGTTTGCAGGATTAGAAACCATTTTTCTTTTAATCAGTCTCTATCCTCCTGAGAGATTTTTGAACTTCTCATGACATCTCTGGCTTAAACTGTTAGCTCCTCCTTTTGCAATCACATATAAAGTCATTGCTTTATAACATGCTATTTTATCAATCTACTGGAATTTCCATATTTCAAATAAGTACAAAAGTATAGAGTTACATGTTTATACCAGTTACATTTTGGATTTTTTTTTTAGATACATTTTCTATAAGGTATCATATCTTTCATCTCTAAAGATATTAGCTTTTAACATGCTAATATATTTGGTAGATGTAGTTAAATAACTTTATCAAATGGCAAATTGAATATGCTATATCAGACTTTCTTAATATTCTTCAATATTTTGATATATCAGAATAAGACACTGATAAAAATGTGTATTCATTATTTCACTTCCTTTCTCATTATTCTAAACACATGCTCTTGCTGCTCTGTGGCCTTCTGAGTTAAACCTTTCTGATTTTTGCAAACTCAGCAGCCAAGGGAGCTTACCTAATGCAGCATTTACCAAAATGAACATGTATTGTAGGCATTCTTTATGAAATTAGATATTAGACACCCTGTAAGAGGGAAAAAATCCTAAATGGACATCTGGAGAAAAAAAATATAGATTGTGTTCTGTGGGGGGGCCTATAAAGATTCTAGGGAGGGACTCTTCATTAGAGACTGCAGTGATAGGATGAGGGGTAACAGACTAAAACTTGAACAGGGGAAGTTTAGATTGGATATAAGGAGGAAGTTCTTTACTGTAAGGGTCACTGGAATGGGTTGCCCAGGGAAGTTGTGAATGCTCCATCCCTGGAAGTGTTCAAAGCCAGGTTGGTCAGAAGCTTGGGTGACATAGTTTAGTGTGAGGTGTCCCAGCCCATGGCAGGTGGGTTGGAATTAAGATGATGTTAAGGTCCTTTCCAACCCTAACTATTCAATGATTGTATGATATCTCTCCACTGCTGAGTGGATGTACAAAAACTGATGGCCATTAAAGACACCTCAAAGAGACTGAAAAAATTCCAAGATCTAGCCATACAAGGTTATCAGAGGACCATAAATAAGCCTGTGACTGAGATGCTTTATCAATTTCAAGATCCATCATATAATTCAACTGAGAGCCACATCAAATGCCTTTGGGTGAAAAATTTCTGCTCTGTTGTAATTCTTTACATTTCAGAATATCTTATGCTCTTTCCCTTCACTTTCCACCTCTCACAACAGCATATATTTATCACTTGTCCCCTACTTTAGATTATTTATGCCTTCATTTAAGGATAAAATCTTACTCCATCAATACCAATATTGCTAGGTTATTACCACCTGGGTTTATAGGTGAATCCAGAGATACGCATTAGTTCTACAAGCACTGTTGAATTCAAACGCCTGATTTCTCTCAACAAATATGTGATAAAAATGAGAAGTTATCTCTGTTCTTTGCCTTCTCTGCAGTATAATAAGACATTATGTGATACATATGCTTTAGTAGCATATAAACGTCTGCAGAAATATTGTTTTTAAAACCTCTAATTCTTCATCATTATCTTTTTGCATTTTGAATACAGGTACATAGCCTATATTCTCTGCCTGACCTCCTGGGCTAAAACTTGCTTTTCAACAGGAGTGCGGTGAACCTAGTGTTTCAAACTGACATAGATGTTTATGCTTATCAGTTTCCTTTTTTACTATAAAGGGTACAGTAACAGGTTACGAAGATCGTGCATGCATCGAGTTTTCTTTCTGTAGGAAGGATGCATTCTGGGGCTCTACAAAAAAATGGGGCTCTCTTATTTTTGTGTAAATGCATTTGTAGCCCTAAAGGTTGTGCTCACTAAACTATCTGTAAGTATTACAGGCATCTCGTAATTCCACCTCCAAAAAAGACATAAAACAATGGAAAAAAATGTCAGATGCAGTACTGTATTAATAAACAAGATATCCTTCTTAAGTGACAAACTAGCTAAATATAAGACTGAAGATATTCTGACAAACGTTTCAGAAAGGAAAAAAAAAAAAACCAAACCAAACCAAAACAAAAAACCAAAACCAAAAAACCAAAATCAAGGCAAGTTGCACTTTTGCTCATTTCTGCTATATTAGACCTGTACCTTTCCCTGGTTTAGTTTCTACCGTAAGGTTTTTATATGTTCACATTTAATCACAATGTCCTAGCTGAATCAGATTTTCACATTTCTCCACCTGAAATAGGATAGCAGACTGGTTGCAACTCCTTTTCCTCACCCTCCATAGATTCCAACCTTTGTAAAGTCAAGTCTATTCTTCACAATAACTTTATTTTTGTTGGAATTTTAGCAAATTGACAGTACCTACAACAAAATCTGTTGTTTATTAATATTCTAACTCACACATGTGCATTGAGAGTGAAGCTCAATGATATTGGTCTGGTCTTAGTGTTCTTATCAAGACAAAACCTTTTCTTAATCCATAGCCTTATATAGCTCAAGTAACTATTTAAATTTATAGGTGGCTTTCTGCCTAATATATTTCAGTCTCTTTTGTGCTCCAACTGCAAATTACAATATTTGGAAATTCTTCAGAAATCCCCTTTCTGCTTTGTCCCTCTATGCACTAAAAGATGTTTGGGGCTCCCTTTACTTTGTTACTGCCTCGGTTATTTCCAATATCATGCATTGGGGAATATTGGTAATGAATTAGTTTTGTTTTTCTGGACCTGGAGACATGACCACCTCTCATCATTTAAATCAGAATTCACTGATTTCAGAAGATACATTTGCCATTTGACACAAGGGTCAAACATCCTGTCCACTTAGACATGTACACAGCTAGCTAGGGTGCTTGTTCCTTTTCTTGATAAAAGCCTTCCAGCAGTTCAGGTACCCTATCTCCTCTGTGCCATCAATATGATTTAGTAACACTTATGATCAACTCTGATTCACAGCCTAGATTATTTGCTTCCTCTTGGCTTTCATTATTAAAACAAGTTTCTAGCCTGTTTGGTAGATTTCCAAACTCTATTCCTACAGTTGCAATACTTGCCTCTATGGAAATGCAATGCAACTGGTATTGCACTTAGTTTATATCTGGTTTCTTTCTTTCCTTCCTTTCTTCCCTCCCTCCCTTTCTTCCTTCCTTCCTTCCCTCCTTCACTTCCTCCCTCCCACTCTCCCTCTCTCCCTCCTTCTTTCATTCCTTTATTCCTCCCTCCTTTCTTTCCTTCCTTCGGGGGGGAGGAAATATTATGTTATAATATACATATTATTATGTTATTATGTTATACATATTATACATATATATACATATAATATACATATTATTCTGTTATTATGTTATACATATTATTATGTTATAAATGTTATTGTTAATAATTTTGAACACTTTCAATAGTAAAGCAAATATGAAATAAACAAAAGCTGGAGGTAAATGTAAAGACCTGCTTCCATTCAGCTTTTTCTGTGAACACAAATTTTAAAATGCCATACAGCTTTGAATCCAGGTATCGATAATGATATGTTCCCCTTAACACCAAGGAAATTTTTTTCTAAGCAATAAAGGGATATTTGGAAACTCACTCTGACTTTATTTGGCAGACGTCTGTAACAGTCTTATTTGAAATGCTCTCCAGATGAAAACTGCTTATTGAAAATGAGAAATCACTGAAAATCCATTTTCAGAACAAATTAAATATAACAAAATGCAAATAACTAAAAATTTATTGATCTATTTGGTTAGCCTTTGTATTTTCTTATGTAGTATTAATTCTAGCAATAGAAGTTACAAACTCAAGGGAGCTGCAGTAGAGCTGTGGCAATAATATTCCTGCAGCTACTGAAAACATCCCAAATACAAACTTAGTATCTTTTTAGGATGCATTACAAAGTGGTTGAAACTCAGAAACTTTTATTTGCCATTGCTCCTGCTGCTATTCTGACATTCTTTTCTTGTAGACAGCATATGTAGGATCAACATATTTTATAAGGATTTGATCTGAATCATATCTACTAAGCATATTTGAGATGCTTAGTCCAGCAATCATATGGAGTCCCACATGTATATGAGCATATGTAGAGTAATGCCAAACCTGTTGCAAACACAATGTTATGGGTAGCAGAGCAATGTGGGAAAGCAGCAAGCAATAGAAAGAGCACTAAGAGCCCTGAGGGAAAAGATACAGGCAGCAGGGAGAAGTTACAGGGAGAAACTGGACTATCAGCTACATGGCTGGATAACAGCAATATAAAAAGAGGGAAAAAGCAATTTATAACTGAAAGGACCATTGGGAGAGTAAAAGGCATCTATACACCTCTTTTTTTTTAAGTCATTTTCTCTGCAAAATAGTCCAGAGTACAGATGAGAGTATGTCTGAGACAAAAAGGCTCAAGAGATAAGAATTAAATGGAGACTTGGGAGTCACAAATAGGAGCTTTGTATGGGACTCTCTGACATATGATAGGCTGACTGGGAATAAATTTCTTTGAACATAGTTTGAAGCTGTTCTCTAGATTTGCCAGGCTCATAAACAGACTTGTTTACTGAAATTCAATGGAGCATGTTAAAGTCAGACTGAAAACCACAGTCTGTTTCAGCAAAGGTGGGGTTGAAGTGGGCTCATGTCACTCATCACTGCCCGTCAAGGTGATAAGAAAAGCTTAGGGAACGTGCATAGGGAGCCTCAAGACAACGCAGCCCCATCTGAGGGAGGCATCATCTCCCTAACTCCTCATGGCAAATGCTGTAATACCTCCATTTCTGCCTTTGCCCATGTCTTGGGTCTGTCACTGAGCACTTGCCTAAAATGTATGCCTGAGGATTACTTAGAAGAATAATCTATTAAGATTTGCAGGGAATTTGACCCACTCAGTTGCTAAAGAGGTAGCAAAGAATCAAAATATTAGTGTAGATAATCTCAGACAAAATCTTTTTCAAGTTGACAAATGGTGCCAAATTCTACCAGCTTTACATCCATGAATTCAAAAATTATGCATTGCATGTGTGGCTCTCAAGTTTCATAAATGTTCCTGTTTCACACAGGGTTGTAAATTTTGTGTGTATATTATCCATGCCATGTTTACATATATACATACACACTCATGCTGACCCATTATCTGTCACCAACAAAAGCCGCCATAACTACCCTTCAATCCCTCTCTCTGCAGCGAGTATAAAACAACTGACACCAGCTCTGACCAAATTAAACTCAGTTCCAAAATTCTCACCCCAATTTCCAGTGCCTACATAGCTCTAAGAAGCCTTTGTAAGAAATCTTATCTGTGCCTGTGCATGGTGTGTTAACAAGGGCTTCTTTTAGTCCCAGCGACAGCTGTGATTGCACAGACATTTAAATTGCAAAGGTATGTTTTTCCACCCCTAACATTTCTGGGTCTGCCTTCAGCTTGAGATCTTGCTTTGGACTTAAGCCTCTAGGAATTTGTTCCCGGTTTCATGAATCCAAAGAACATACTACTCTCCTCAGAAGGACATAATACTCACAAAGAGATTAAAAAAAAAAAAAAAAAAAAAAGGAAAGGGAGTAAAGATGGATTGGAATTTTTTGTAGCTTCTTTAATTTTTCCCCATTTCTCACTCCCTTGAGCAAATGCTAGCGGAGTTCCTCAGGGTCAGTTCTGTGACTGTTCAATACCGTTTAAGCTCTTCAATGTCTGTAACCTAGAAGAAGATACGGGGTGCACCTTCATCAAGTCTGTGGACAACCTTGAACTGGGGGTACAGAAAAGCCATTCAGAAGGACTTAAACAGGCTGGAGTAATTTGCCAGTATGAACCTATTGAAATTCAACAAGGACAAATTCAAAGTCCAGTCTTGGAGTTAAAGAATCCTCTTCAGAAAAACGCAGCTGGTATATCGAGGGATATAATTATTCCCTTCTGAGAAGCACTGACTAGGTCATGTGAAATATTACATTCGCTTTGGGGAGCTCCAGGGCAATAAGGATTTGATAAATGGAAGCAAGTTCATCTGGTCAGGGACTGTAGCACTTATTCTGTGAGGAGTGGCTGAGAAACAGGGACTTATTAAGCCTAGAGAAGAGATGGCATTGAGCAGACCTAAAAGCAGTCTTCCCACATTTGCAGAGGGGTCATCAAGAAGATGGGACCAGGCTCTTTACTGAAGAGCAAATGAGGTCAGGGAAAGAATGAGAGTGATCATAAATTGAAATGGAGAACATTCCAACTGGATATAAGGAGGATTTGTCACCCTGAAGATAATTAAGCATGTGAGCAGGTTGTCTATGGAGTTCATGGAATGGAGGTCCTCAAAGGTGGTCAAGACCTGTGTAGTCAAAGCCCTGAGCAGCTTAGTCATCAAGTGCTGACCCTGCTTGGACTAGAAAGCTGCACTAAGGACTCCCTGAGGACCTTTCTGACCAGAATAATTCTACAATTCTAAGGTTCATATATCATCCGTGAGACCTCAGCACTGTTGTAAAGGAGTAAGAAGTCTGTTATTCTCATTTGCTTCATATAGCAAACTTGATGTGTGTTAAATCATTGAAGCTGTTACTTGAGAATGTCTATCTGCGTCTTTTTCTCCAGTTTAGTTCTTTGGAAAGGGCAGTCTATACCCATGTAACTTGTGCTTAAATTCTTATTAGACTGCAGGATTATTCCATGTGGTTTTTTTACTCTGTTTGTAGCCATAATGGCATTATTTTCCTAAACTGATGGTAGATCCTTCAGTCCCAAATAGGGTTAATGTTTTGTCTTACCTTGTGTTTCTGTCTACAAGTCGCCGGTGATTCTAACATCAGACTTCTAACATTGAAACCACACTTTTAGCACTATTGAACACTGGCAATTAAAGGTTCTTAGGTCCACGATTCTGTGTCTTAATGCTAGAGCTTTAGTGCACAGTCTTGTGGAATTTGCAAATTCTCTCTCTGAAGTTTATAATAACCTGACAGACCAGGTGTTATGAATGCTTTCAATGGTGTGCTTGAGCTCCTACTTCTCTGAAAATTACATTGATTATATTTTATGAAGTATGAGTTTTATTCAAAAAATTGGTATGTTGGCATGTTGCCTTTTCACAAGATTTTAGTATGATAGGCTTGGTATATGTTAACTTCTCTTTCACTGAAGCATTTTTAAGTGAGAGTAGCTCAGGGAGGCAAGCGCAAAAGTGCAAAAGAAGTGCAAAGCCTTTTTACTCTCTCCCCAACCCCAGCCTCATATAATCTGTATCCTGTTTGATTCAAGGAGATAAAGTTTTCTACATGGTCAATATAGGATCTTTTATGGACTTAGTGTGTAGTTTCTTTAGGCTTTCATAGGTTCTTTGACGTGTGTATGCATTTCAGGCAATATAAGAAACCTTTTGCCTTTTTACATTGGTCTTTTAGGTTAAAAATTTTTTAGATTTTTCATTCTGCAAGTGACCTAATTGTGTTGCCTTTTTTTACTTATTATTTACTGTAACTTCTTAAGAATCACTTTCTCATGTTTTAGAGCAAGACATGGTATGATGAGAATCTGTAAACTGATGGGACATACTCTAAAACACAGACTTGACCATCCTAACAACTGTTTTCTGCCAGTACTGGTTCTCATGCCTTCTTATAGCAGAATGGGTTACCTGTCCACATGTGCTATGAATCATAGAATCATAGAATGGTTTTGGTTGGAATGGAACTTAAGATCATCTGGTTCCAAGCTCCCTTCCATGAGCAGGGACACCTCCATGTCACCGAAGGGTCTGTCCAACCTGGCTTTGAATACTGCCAGGGAGGGTGTAATGAACTTCTATTTGAACTAGGAACTATTGAAACATTTTAACACTGATGAGGTACAACATGCACTGGAAAGACCTTCATGGTATAAAAAAGACAGGGTAAAGAACAAAAAAAAAAAAATCATGGCCATTTTTTGTAGCTCAGTTCTATTTAAGGGAAACATAACAAGAAATAAATCCTAATCTACTACTAATTATGAGATTTCTTAGAAGTCACTCCTTTAACTCCAGTTTATTGCTCAGTTTCTTGCCTTTCTTTTTTTTTTTAACTCCCCTTAATTTCCTTCTTATTTTGATTGAAAAATGCTCTTAAAGTGTCTACTGAGGAGGCAGCTCTTGATTCATGATGTCAGAGAGGCAGTCTGGCTCCATGCAAATTTGGAGAGATGTCTTGACAATAACTTCATCTGAAGATTCAATTATCCATTCTTGCCCCATGAAAACCATTATACTACTTCCTTCACATACATTTTATCCAGGTTTTGTTTATTATTTTTCTTTTGCATTATAGGGGTGATTCAGAAAAAGGAAAATGAAATCTCAAAGGCAAGGTCCTCATACTGTCAAATTGTTTTACACTGTTTTAAGTGCAGTCTGTGGATGTTTTTGTCATTGATGACAATGGGAGAAGAATTTTTCTCTACACACATTGTAATTCAGAAGCTCAGTTGAAGAGTGCAGTGTCACTAATAAGCTCTCATCAGAGAAAAGTAATGGGAAACTGGTTTCCTGGCACCAGCTGTGTACCTTACTGTACTCTGCTACTGTTGAAAATAGAATTGACACATGAATTCTACTGATCAGGACATATTATGGCAACATGCAGAAAGAAGTAAGTTTCATTTTCCACAACAGAGAGGAATGTACACTGTAAAGGCTAAATGTTCCAAAGGACAGGTATCCTGAGTATACTCTGGGTAAAGGATAGGTGTCCTGGGGACTCTTAGTATTAAAGAGAGCTGAATGTCTGACAGGAAAGCAGGTACAGTCAGATGAGTGAAACTGCCTGAAATGTTAAAGAAGAAAGCTAATTATGTATTTAACTGAATCAATGATAAATATGGGACTGCTAAGATTTCTTTACTGTTGCTTTGTTTTGCTTTTGCTTTTCTGTCATTGTTGTTTGGCTTTATTTTTTGATTGATTGTTAGGAAGAGTCTTAGTCCTGAAATTGCAATCTTATTATTCATCTCAGTCTGCACCTTTCACACCAGATGAAATCTCAGAGGCGGGCATAGTTGTAAGAACTCCTTTCAATGCCTCTGTAGGCTGTCTTTTGAAGCTTAGGTGAGCACCACAATGTTACCTTTTGTTTTCTTTTTTAATTTTTCTGTGTACCATAAGATTCCATGTCTTCCTTTTTGAAGCTTATGCTGCCTACTGTTTTTGTGTTGCCTGAATCCCTTTCTAGTCCTCCTTGCTTTTAAAATCTCTTTTAGCTTTCCTCCACTCTTCAAGCTTTACCTGTGCAATTCCTTAGAACTTCATGCTGAAGAAACGTGACTTGACTGCAAGCTTTCAAAAGTCAAAAATGAAATGAGCTCAAGAACTTTGTATCTCTTGATGCCAAGTACAAAAAACTTTCCTAAATGCTGTAGTTTTGCCATTTACTGAAGCCTGTGAGAGAAACATGGAGTAATAAAATTATGAGTGATACTGAAAGGAATACCAGAAAGTAGAAACAGTCTTGATTTAATGGAGAGGAGCATTATTGATCCCTGCCCTCCACAACAGAGTTTAAAAACATATAAAATCCATTGCTTTCAATGGCAGACATTTTAAAAGCCACTGTTGGTGCAATGTTTCAAAACATATTGCACTGGACTTTACATTCTCTCTTTATTATTGGACGTTTCTGTCATAATACAAAGTTTTACCATTACACCAGTAGAAGAACTTATTTCCTAATGACTACAATCAGTATCTCCATAGATCCAATTGCACCTGGGGTTACCAACTTGTTAAATCTCTTTGGTCAAACAGGATTCAGCACCTCAAAATCAAATCTCATGGAAATCCTAGACTTTACAGGAAATTATTTTGGACACTTTGAAATCCCAGAATTTAATTCAGTACCACTTTCAGCCACATTTCTCACCTGAGGAGAAAGTGCACTTTGGCACAATGCTATAGTATTCCGTCAGGTAGAAGAATTTATAAGTGTAAGTTGTTACTTTCCATACTTTTTCTTCTTCTCTACTCTTTGCTCCTTGGTGTTTTCTTGTCTTTTTTCTATTTCCTTTTTTATTATTATTTTAGTGGTGGTGGTGGTTTTGTGTATGTGTGTGTGTTTGTGGGTTTTCTTGTTTGCTGCAAAATGTGCTATCTGTATTATAACTAGCTCTGACTTTGCATGCATTGTACGCCAGAGATATAGTTCCTTGTGTACACACATACCGTACTATTTGAAAATCTGGGATTTTTTTCCATTATAGCACATTTATTTATTTATTTTACAAAATCACATGCAAGGAAGAATGATTTTTAAACTGACAAAAAGAGAATTCAAATTCCTCTCTTCCCTCTTATAGGAAGTTTTATCAGTGAGAGTAGCTTATCATCCTTCCTGAAGGTTCAGTACAGAACAGGCTGTTCAAGGAAGCACCTAAGTCTATATAGTACTTGCCTGATCTAGCTCTTCCCCACGTTGATTACTCGCACCCACCTTTGAGGACTGATAAGTGATCTTATAGGCCTCTATCAGAACAAGTTTATGAATAATTTTGCATGTCATTATCTATTACTGCAGGATTTCTGCAGGGATTTTGTCAGACAGGCATTCTGTTCCATGCAATAAATAAAACGGAATAAGCTCACCACACACCTCCTTCTTCATCATATATCACAATTTTGTGGTAAAGCCACTGACAATTGCTCACTTGAAATCTTCTTTCCAGAAACTTTTTCTTTTCTTTTTTTTTCTTTTCTTTTTTTTTTTTTTTTCTGTTTGATCAAACTTCCAGTGAGTAGGAAGAGAGGAATTTGATTTCTCCTTTTGGTTATGCTATGGAAAGGGCTTATAGATTGCTAACTTCTTCAAAGTGCAACTAGTCTTGTTATCAAAAATCTTACGGAGTTTCTAGGCTTCACAAAACTTCTAGAAGTGCCAGTTACGCCAATGGCCACTTATGTAAGGCACTGCAAATTTTTTCCTCATGATGCATCCGCTGAACATTGAGTCATTTGCTTCAGATATTTGTTCGAGATTTTTATAAGGTTGTCAGTCTTTTTGTAACTAATTTTATGATTTTTTTATCAGAGCTTTTTCCAAGTTTTGTCTTTAAATGATGAACTTTCAAAAATATAGAGCCATAGAATCATAAAATAATTAGGGTTGGAAAGGACCTTAAGATCATCTAGTTCCAACCCACCTGCCATAGGCAGGGATACATCCCACTAAACTATACCACCCAAGGGTCTGACCAACCTAACCTTGAATATCGCCAGGGACGGAGCACTCACAACTTCCTTGGGCAACCCATTCCAGTGCCTCACCACCCTCACAGTAAAGAATTTCT